>JAQFJA010000004.1:7122957-7134672 GCA_029874485.1 Naso brachycentron
TGACAGGAAGTGTGCTCCCAGATGGCACTCAAACAAAGATCTTTAACCGTTGATGTTTAATCGTAAGGTACATACTTTTAATGGCTCCCTAAAAACAATAAAAGTGACAATTTAGACTTTTAGCAATAGTTTTACCATAATTATTAATACTCATTACTTAAAAGAAAAGTTAAACATTTGGGGGAATTAAATGAAAAGTTCTGTACCATTTTTATGTCAGTACAGTTATTAGCTTAGATTAGCAAAAAGACTGAAAACAGTTAGCCAGACGCTGTCCAAAACTAACAAACTCCAACAATCGGCAACTCTAACACTCACAAAACAAATTACTGTCTTGACTGTGAAGTTTTCCCGAAGATTGATGGTCTTGAAATGCCACTAAAAATTAAACTTAACAGACAGAAAGCAAACCTCTTGATTGTTTGCAGCTGTGACTCCTCTATTTGTTCCTTCCTGTCACTGCAGTGCACTGCACTGAGGGCCAACAGTGCACAGAATATTAACAACACACTCAAGAATCAAGTGGATTTAGTATGCAAACTCACTCTCTGAGTGCAATTATTTGTCATTTAATTGTAATTTTTCCAGCGGGAATGGCCTTCATTCTCAACACCTGACTAGAATAAGTATGCAGCGCAGTGTTTTACTTGTTGTACTTCAGCCTTTCGACACTAGGAGGTGCTCATGCTCCATGAGTTAACAATCATTCACTGCAGGCGTGAGGGCACATACAGCAGGTTGAATCATGATATAATATTCCATGTGTCCTCCATGCCAGATTAAATTATTGTGTCCCTTCCCCGAATCTGAGTGTGTATAACAACCAGGCTTCTCCCTCTCTTGCTCTGTGTCACCACCCTTTGCAGGGATGAGGAGGGAGGGGGCACACAGTCACAAGTGCTCATCATCATCACCACTACCTTTAAATTTAGCTGTGGAGTCATTTCTGCTACATGCAAGTTACTGCAGCCTGCAATCCTCCAAGGGGTTTGGTCCTTCTAATCCGCTCAAACATGGAATGAACCTTTCTCAGGGCATTTGACTCAAACACACACACACACACACACACGCAAGGAGCACACAGCATCACTCTGACCTCATTATGAAAAGGTTTCACAGAGCCTTCAACCCACAGATTGACTTTTCGTCTTTCTTCTCCAAACTGAGGCAGATGAGGTCAAGCTTGGTGCGTCTCCAGGGTAAAGTCATGTCTGTTTGATGCACAGCTGCTGCTGCTGGAAGAGGCAGTAAGAATTCTTAAAGGTCCTGTGTGGAAGATTTAGTGGCACCCAGTGGTATGGTTGCAATCGACATAATATCATTCCACTCACCTTTCAAAGCGTGCAAGAGAACTTAAGGTGGCCTTTAGGCAGCAAAAAAATGTCAAATGCCATCTCTAGAGCCAGGTTTGGTTTATCCATTCTGTGCTACTGTAGAGACATGGTATACACCATTTATCCACTTTGAAAATTCCAGGATATCCGTAAAAATGCTTCAAAAAGCGCAAAGTTACAAAACAGTGTAATTCTATGACAGAACTTTCATTTCAGCAACTTCTTTTTATAGACATCAGGCTGCCAGATGTGAAATCAAACTAAGCAAACATTACTGAACATCCACATTGTTAAAAAAAGGTCTCATTTATATCAGTCATTTCCAGGTTGATGCACACCAACACAAATGAAACACACCTAAGATGTTGCATGAAAAATAAGTGCATGCTGGTCTCAGTGAATAAAGCTAAATGCTGTGGATCCTCCAGCTGTGACTTCTGCATTTGATTTGTTGCTGAGGAACCTCTACCTCCAGTAAAATGCACAAGCAGTGTAGCTTACATTGGGTTTATCAGCGCTTGTTTGCTGAAATTAGCTGCCTTCTGTTGGAAATGCTAAGATCTAAGACAGTGCTGTCAGAGCACGATGGAGAAATGTTCTGCCACTTTTTTTTTTCCTGAGGAAATATTTATAGCTCACTTAATCTTGTCAGAAGTCACAAACACTGAAAGGTCAAATCATCACTTTAACACGACATGTTAGAGAGCTAATAAAAACAAATTGAATGGCTAGAGTTGTCATTTTGACATTGAAGGGTTGACACTTTCTATGAAGCCTGTCTCTATAATACATTATAACACATTATGAACATATATAACACATTATAACGCATTATGAACACACTTATAGTGCATTATATGTGGTTATAGTTACGGTTATGGTTTACCCTAACCTTACTTATAACGATGATTATACAGCACTACAGTAATTAGCACATAATTAGAATTATGTTCATAATGCATTATAGATGGATGCTTTAAGTGTTACTTTGATGGGTTTATGACATCAACCTAATGCATCAAGAAACATGCCAGAATAACACTCCATTTCAAAAGATGCTAATAGCTGCATGTAGCTGTTGAGCAGCAGCGAACAAACTATTTTTCACCGATATCTTGCTGGCATTCACTGGTAAAGAAAGGCAACAGAAACATCTTTCATTCATGGTTCACTCTTCTGATGGTTTGATTCATTTGCAAAGAAACAATTCAAAGCCAGCCGGTTAAACTTGGCCTTGCTTGTGCTGCCTCCAATGGCTACGGGAAAAGAAAGCTAGCTTAACTACGTTAATAAGACTATCTTATGAGATGGGCTTGATCTCTGTCTGCACTGCAAGTTTCCTCAAAATAGAAGCTGCACAACTTCTGGAATGAGCCATGACCATGAGCATGCACGCATGCACGGACGACATTTGAGTGTTGTGGTACTTTTACAAATAGCACTATTTTATGTGGGTTCAGCACTAGAGGAGACACCTTTCACATTTACATGTTCAATTGATTTCTTGGTAATATGAAAATTTTAACTGTTTTAGCTTTGAAAACAGCTCCATCTTGACCTGCTACAACAGTAAATAAAAATCTAATCTAATGTGAGGTACAATAACAAATATTAAACAGGAACAAAGGTGCATAATGAACTCTTTTACTTTTGATACAAGTGACTATTACCATTATACTTATGATAACAATTTATTAAATTACAATGTCAGCCCCCTTGCCTCTATGGAGCTTTACAGTGAGTTTGTATGTCTGTCGGCTACATGACTTCTCTGTTTTGGTTCACTCTGACTGCTCTCATAGCATCGCAGGAGGCAGCTGTTCTCAGAGAAAAGCCTCTAGTAAATCCACCGCACTCCACCTGCTCAATATCGAACAGCAGCCACAAGTAGCCAGTGAACCGTACATGTGATGATGAACACAGTGGAGGTAAAAAGCTATGATACTTTTTTCTCTTCTGCTGCCCCCAAATGCAAGAACAACAAAAAGGTTATTGCAGGTTTTGCTTCTCACACTGCTCTACTTTTACTTTGATATTTATACAGTGTATTTTTGCAGTCATATCACTACTTTTACTTAAGAATTGCACAAATACCTCTACCATCACTGAAAATAGCCATTGTGTGTCCTAACTGATCCATAATATGGAAATGATAGTGAAAACTTAACTTAAAATGCATCATATTTTGGGTGATTTGGGTCGATCTGTCCCAAGTTCTAACAGAAAAGGTCACAGGACATCTTGTACTGGTTAAATTGAGCCTCGGGGGAACACATGAGCAGCCTCTGCAGCAATCTGCTCAGCCTGCGTGATAATTTCCGTGCCTGAGAAGAGCCTGAAGTGGAGGATGCTGCTGTCTGACTCAAATCATTTTGCAGCTTGTGCAGGGTGAGCTAAGACTCTGCTAAAGTGTGAACCTTTGGCTGGAAGCAGCAGACAGTTTTTACTTCAAATGAGGAGTGCAAGAAGTAAAAATATTTGACACCAATTACTTCACTTTGGGGGGAAAGTGGAGAAGCTGTTAGATGGTGCAGAAGACACCCTTTATCTGGACACTTGCCGAGGAAAATCACATATGATGAAGAGGTTAAAAGCCTTCTTAGCCTTAGTTTTGCAACATTAGCATGTGTTGATAATAGATAGTGAAAAAAGCTCTGGATGTCACATCTGTATGCATGAGCCTCAGATAGCCCGGGAAACACACCAATCTGCCGAACTTATGGTTTATTCGCTCTGGCAGATGTGCGTGGCCCCCCTCCAGTTCAGACAAATTTACACCCAACCTGGCCAGTGTCAGGCCAAACACAACAGTATATCTAATATGGAGCCTGTTTGATATGATGACAGACTGAAGCACTTCCTGCTCTGATTCTAAAAGCCACATGCTACACGTTTCACTGATCTCATTGGTTGTCAGCAGCTCTTTCTGAAGCAACTCAGCAGGCTCACAAAACTCAGACAAACTGTCAAACCAGCAGTGGTGGGTAGAGTATTGAAAATCTATCAGCTACTCAAGATGAAAAACAAAAATGACTCAAGAAGGAGGTAAAATTACCTTTTAGTTGCTTGAAAAGTTATTTCTGGGACTTATTACATCGGGTACTTTAGGTGGAAATGCAGCTAAAGAGTGAAATCTTTTCTTTATTTAAAGCTATGGGAGCACAGACATTTATTAACAACCAGTGCTGAGCTCATATTTTAAACCACAAATATGTTTACAAGACAGAAGCAGCAGTGGACGCAGCAAGCACACTGTCTTTCACTCTCCGTCCTCTTATCTAATTTGGCTCAGCCTTGTTTGATCGTGTCCCTGCTCCAACTCAGCTGATGAAAAACAATCGTCTGTATTCATTTTCAGCCTCCGCAATTCCCTTTTCCACTTCTCTGCCTTCCTGTGGGAGCCCAGTTGGCTGCGCTCTAGGCTGGTGAGGGATGTGAACATAGAAAATTAGCAAACATGCCAAAGCCAGTATAATTGTTAAATTGCTGAAAATGGACCCCATGTGAGCGAATAAACTCAGAAATCAACGCAGCTTACCAAGACCCAGTTTATCTAAATTCCAATAGTATGCTCAGTAATGGAAAAACACAGTAGCAATGCCATTTCAAATAGACCCCGATGTAATCCCCAGCCCACTGGGGTCCATTTAATCAATGCTACAGACATGAGCATAGAGGAGGAACAGTCTGCAAATGGAAGTGGAGTTCTGAGTCAGCTCACAGGAGATTAAAAAGTAGAGGTGGATGAATAATGGAGGAGGAGAATGGTGGGAAAATTGCCGAATGTGGCGAATCATCAATAACGCCTCCTGTGAATAATTCTGAAGGAAAAAAGACTTCTGCTGAAACTGTCTGTGCCCACTAAAATGGAATTGTTCTTAATTAGTTTTTGCTGTGTATTGCCTCACTCTCTGGATGAGCACTCTTTATTTCACAAGTAAGCTTCCGCTCATTTGCGTCCCAGATTATCTGCAATCCTGAAATCTCCAGCTGAAATCGCCCATTATGCAAGCTCTCGCAAAATAACTGACAGTTTCCCACTGATTAGCTGTGAAGTTTGAGAGGGAGTGCAGTCGGCGTTCGCTGGAGCTCCACACCCCAACCTGGAGCTGCGGCTGGCGCTGACAGCTTCATGAGGAGAGTCGATTCAGGAGCAGTTTCAGACGAACACGCCGAGCTCCCCAAACCAACACCAATTCATATTTAATCAATCAGCGGTTGCACAGAACAACATGCTGACAGCAGTTTGTGAAAAGCCCAGCAGTGCTCATGCCCTTAAGCACCAGCTAACAGCCAGCTCCCCGTCTGAACATAATCATGTATCATTACTTCTGCAATCAATGAAGCAAAAAGCCGCTCCTGCTCTATTTCATGTCGTGTTTCAGCAGGGCTCGTGAGATCTTTATTTTGGCCTTGTTAGCAAAGATGGAGCTCAGACAGACAATGACAGATATTCAAATATATGCAGGAGAATGTGGAAACTCTTTGGGCAAAGTCTTCTCCTGATTGTTTTTCCCTCATTATCTGTCAGTGTTGTCCCCCATTAACTTTGTCTCCCAGTGTTTGTTGACAGATGATTTTCTGGTTTTCTCTCATCAGCAGCCCTGAAGAAAAAGATTATCTACAAGTTCCTGTTGTTGTAAACTGAGTGAAATTTGTTGGTTTTATCACCAGATTTCTTTTGCCATCTTTGTGCTATCATTCTGACGGTGACATATAGAGGCTTTAGCTTCTAAATGAAATGTTTTATTTATAGGGATAGTTTGCTTGTTTATATTCTTGCTGAGAGGTAGATAAGAAGATTGGTACGACTCTTGATAAGGCAGAAGCTTAATTTGTCTTTAACTTTTATGTATAATGGTGTCACATTCCAGCTTAGAACCGGGCAATAAATCCATGCAGCCATTTGTCGTCATTAAGTGGAAGTATCTTGTGATGCCGTGAGGTGTTATAACACCCATTTCTGCCTCCCTAATTTTTAGCATCAAGCAAATCCTCCTCAGGGACAGTGATGTGTTTTGATCCCGAGACGAACCCTTATGACCGTCGCAATATTCTTTGCACTCATATTGTCCATCCCTAACACACCGTATCCTAAGATTTTGAAAGTGTGGGGTGAGAAGGTCACCATAGGGGGTTTACACAGGCAGAGGATGGTAAACTTTCACTAATATGCATGCACTGTATCTATGCTCTCCCTTAAGACGATTAAAAAAACAGCTGATGACAAAAAAAGCAACTCTCATTTCTTCAGAAAAACATGAAGCTGCAGGTTAGCTGAGTTTAGCTTAGCGCAAAGACTGGAAACAGGAAAAAAGCTAGCCTTACTTAGCATAAAGCCATCTAACGGAGCTGCTAAAGCTAAGCAGTTACTTTGTTATATCTGGTTTGTTTAGCCAATACAAAAAAAATGCAAAAATTGTCAAGAGGGGTTATGTGTTGTTTATTCTTACAGTTCTTGGCTATGGTTAACGGCTAATTTAGGCTAACTAACTGCAGGCCGTAGCTTCGTATCATCCAGATGTGAGAGTGGTGTTTTTATCGAACCTTTGACAAGAAACGTGAAAAAGCACATCTCCTATTTTTTCAGTATCTAATTATTCATTAGAGTTGTAGGTCTTATTTAACTGACTTTCTGCAGGTGTAACTTTGATATCCAACTGAAGTTCAAAGTTCATTTACGGATTGATTTTTAAAACATCCTTATCACAAGGTCCATTAAGTAGGTTTAGCTGTTCTGGAGTTTTCAGTCTCGGACCAGTCAGCAACTTAAATCTTGGGGTTTGACTGTCAGCGCAGCATGTCGGAGGAGTGAAAGGCTTCCCTTGAACAACCACCTGAAGATACAGTGTGGATGAACTTTGAACTTGACTTCAAGGCAATCATAGATGCACAATCAGACCTGCTTTCTCCACACAAGGAGAGCAGGCTGCGCAAACTCAGCGATCCCCATTTGTAAAAATTTGGCATGCTGGGATATTTCAAAGTAAGAGGAAGAATTAACATTACTGCACTGTGTAGGCTGCTTAAAGATACCGAGGGAATTCAAGGACTATTGCGAAGCTGAATTCATTGGAAGATTTGTCAATTTTATCCAAAACACTCTAGGAGCCTCTTAAACACACACAAACAAGCAAGCTATGATGGATTTTTAACAAACAGGCGCCACACAGCAGAAGCCGTCCCTAATTTATTATTTTGTTTCCGTCACATATCATTATTTACACGACTTGTTTATAATGAGCATACTGATGCTGCCATGACAGACACAGTCTGTCCTTCTTTTTTTGGTCTGTTTAAATATAGCTGGTTAAAGAGAGCCGTCCATCACTGGTTTCAGTAGTGGAGACTGACCCAAGCCTGCTGGGAACTGAACTGTAGTTAATTAGTGCACAAAGCCTGTGGGACAAAAGAAACTTTGGGGTTGAGGTGACGGGGGAGCAGCTTGGAAGTGGGGTGGGGGGGAGTGGGGGTGGAGATTTGGGAGGGAGCGGGATAAAGTGGGGGATCTTAAGTTTGCAGCACAGAGGGCCTAGGGGGGAAACTCGCATGTGTGTGTTCCTGTGTCGGGGTGCAGACGGAGGAGGGGTAGGAGCAGTGGGGGCACGCAGAGGGATGAATTAGCAGTGTGAAGGGAAGCCTTGTCCCTGTGATGAGAGCTACTACCAGCCAGCACACACTCACTGTCTCTCTGCTGGAGCCCCCCGTGGGACAAAAGACTGGGTGGGTCTGGTGGAAAGGGACCTAAAAGGAGAGACTGCAAGACAGAGACTGCAAAAGGTCAAAGTATGACATGAACTAATGAGGGGAGGCAGTCTGTCAAGACACTGTTTGCACTGAAGATATCACTTTGATGAGTACTTAAACTGTATCTTCTTTCATAAATCCCGTGAGAGAAACCTGTATGTTGCAGCAGTAATCCTACGGGGCCTCAGTGTCTGTGCTGCAGGGAGTCTTCAGTGGCATTACATGTAGATTTTTAAGAAGAAACTGATCAAAATAATTCTAAAATGCTTGAATGTGTCCATTAGCATGATCAAAGTGAAATCTGTGGATTTGCATTTGTTAAATCGCCAAGCGTAGCTGAAAATCACAGGTGGTTATTATGCAGTATCAGCCTTACGGACCCATCAATAACCCGCGGGAGGCGCTGTGTATCCATTGTTTAAAAGCTCGTACTGACGTTCTCCGCCAATGCGACCACAGTCCATTTAATGCCGGGATTGATCGGCGTTTAGCGGCGGTGGGCACAGTGTCCAAGCCGGTGCTACCTGCTGCCAGGACGGACAAACACTGCGGGCTGGTGGCCGCTTCTGTCTGCTGGCCAACCAACAACAACCAGCCTCCTCCTCCACCTCCTCCTCTTTCTCCCACCTCCTCGCCCGCTCATCCTCCGAGAACTCCACCAGCTGCGTCAAGACACGCGCAAACGTTTAGGTGAAACCCGGAAGTGTAGCACCTTTGACTTCAAAATAAAAGCGTAATAGCCTCATTTCATTGAAAAAAGGTCAATGAATATAGACCTCACGATATAGTGATCAGCACTCAATTCGATGATGTCAGAACATTGTGATGAACAGGTAATGAAAAGCAGCTGCCGTGACATCACCAACTGAGATGATGTCACCCTCTGTCCGCAAACAGCGCAACAGTTGCTGTTTACTATCAGGAGTGACTCACCTTCCGATTGCACTGTAATTACTACCGACATGAGCTGTGAAAAGAACAAACGTAACAGAAACATAACATGGTTGTGACCACAGAATGTGGAACGTTAGTGTGAAACCGTGTTGGATGGGCAAATATTTGACAAGATTTAAAATATTTTATAATCTGAGGTAGTCTTAAAACAAAATCCCTATTTTAGCCTTGAAGATAAGATAAGATAAGATAAGATAAGATAAGATGAGATAAGATAGGCTTAGATTTTATTGACAGCATTGATTATTTATTTATTGATTTGCTTGTTACAGCAGCTAAAAAAAGTAATATTCTATACCTACTAAACATAGAAATACAAAAATCATGAAATTATAACAGTGTTTTCCCACGCGCAATTACTTATGCGTAGGCCTAGACATAGCCTAATTAACAGTAAAATGGATAGGCCTTACAATAACAACAACAACAACAACAATAATAATAATAATAATAATAATAATAATAATAATAGTAGCAGTAGCAGCAGTAGTAAAATACTTAAAAATATCCATAGAGGAAGAAGAAGAACCAGCTTTATTTTTAATCATTTTACAAGGCTCTTGCTATTTCAAGGTAACACAATTTACATGAATAGATCCACGTACACCCACAAAACATTTGAAATTTAAGTGTTTTGTGAAGAAGAAGAAGAAGAAGAAGAAGAGGAGCAGCAACAACAACAAACTTTATCTGGTTAAATCTGCCACAGTTACATCATACTGGTGCTAAAAATAAAATAATTAATGAAGTTATTTTTTAGGTCTTGACTACTATTATTTGGAAAATCTTGACCGGAAGCTTGACGTACATTGCGTCCGCCTCGACGCGCCTGAACCTCACAGCCCTCTGTGTCTCTGTCCCAGTGTTGCCATTCCGACGCACATCCTTCGCGAACAGGCAACAGCCACACGGAGTTGACCAAAGTGGACCGCTCAGATTCCTCTGCGGGCAGACCCGACTTTAAACCCGGCTTTCCATCCTCTGCTCGGGGAGGGCAGCAGCCGAGAGATGCGCCCCTGGACAGGGGTTCGGTGTCGGTAAAGTCAGATAAAGAGAATGAGTGTGATAAAGGGCGCAGTGTAGCGCTCCTGTAGCATCGCAGTCACAACTCAGGAATACCGAGACCTGATTGAATGCAACATAAAGAAGCGCTCGTTTCTTTTTCCTGAGGATTTTTTTCTGTTTTGGGTAGAATGGGGCGTTGAGAGCCCTCATCACAACTGAAGACATGAGAATTGGGAGAGGAGGAACAAAAAGCTCGGCTGCGGCGCTCTGTGTTTGAGTCTCCATCCATCCGAAGGGTCCAGTCTGCACACCTTTATTCATGTTGCAAAAGCCTGTTTTATGACAATGGATTACTTGCTGTGGGTGTGCAGCCTCATTGTCCCCGTGGTGCTGGCTGTAGAAGGTACGTGCGTTTATATTTCTAAGACTACTTTTGTGTCCCATGGATGAACAATGGGCTGTATGGATGCAACAGAATGTGGCAATAAAACCTCTCATTGTCTCCGAGAAAAAAAATGTTATTAATACAAGGAAACCCATCAACATGGACACCCATATTTTTTTTCCTTGTAATTTAAATCATAATAGCAGTTTAAATACCAGATCAGTCAGTTATGCTGCTGCTACTGTGAGATGAAATTACATCTGTAAGCAAGACTCCGCTCATGTTTTGGTTAATTAAAGCTGGTAATGTTATGCGGACCCGCTCTGTTAAATAAGCAATTCCGCTGATATCAATTTGCTCTCTGATTGTAATCCATGTACACATGTATCAGCACGCCCAGTTCCCTTGTGATGTGTTTGGTGTGTGTGTGTGAGTGTGTGTGTGAGAGAGAGAGATCATGACATCCCAGTGTTTCCATTGCGGCTGAAGGACTGTCCTGTTGCTATTGTCCCTGTTGTTGTCTCACACACACACACACACACGCACACACACACACACAAGCCGAGGAAGCCCACCTGCCCCACCTTTTCTCCTCACAGCATCAGAGAGGTTACACTCACACCACAGAGGTGGGCGAGCGGGGCGTCCCTCCACTGTCACTGTAAAACAGAAACACACTCCTCATGTGATGAATGCAAAACCTTTCAAACCTGCCGTTGGGTTCATCCACCAATCAGTGCTGTGGCCGCTTAAACACACGCGGGAGCGGATCAATCCTGGCCCCCGGAGCGCCACAGGGACGCGCATGTGAAACACATTATATGACAAGTGTGAATTAAAGGTCAATGGCTTAACAAGTATGCAGCAGCCCCTGAAGCTCTCTCCATCACCGAGGGAGTGTTGCTCCAGGGAGAAGCCCACACGCACCACCGCTGCTACCCACCCAGCTACTCCTCTTTGAGCTGTAGCTACATTTCTCAGCCTGGCCTCCTTCCTTCCCCTCCCCGTCCAATCTGCCTCTCCTGGACCATGGCCAGTCCAATCCCCCATCAATTCTGGTGTCAGCAAGTAAATCAATGCAGCGGCAGCAGCCCCTCCAAGTCCCAGTGGGCTCTCACGGCGTGATGATCAGCCCCGTTTCCCCAACCAGACCACTAGCCGTTAGTCAAAGCTCAGGGGTGAACTAATGTTTGTCCTCTGAGGATAAACATGAAGGGCAGATCATGGGATGAGTTTAAATGAAGTGAAGGAGGAGGGCTTTTTTTTTTTTTTTTTTTACAGCGGGTGCGT
>JAQFJA010000004.1:7137745-7148617 GCA_029874485.1 Naso brachycentron
TAGACCTATTAATGAGAGCTGCATTTTTTAAGCTAGTCAGACTAGCTGTTTCCGTCTCTTTTCAGTCTTCATCCTAAGATGGGTTAGCTGGCTGCGAGTGGTGACTTACATGTAAGAGCAGAATCAATATTCTCTTCAAACTCAACAAGAAAAGCAAGTGAATGTATCACCTAAAGTGTTGAACGCTTAGTATGTATTTTGTAGCCTTATTATAAAATATTACTGTTTTTTTTTTGTCTCAGCGTCTTTCATGGTGGACAAATGATCTGTCAAATTTGACAGTATTTTGAACAAAACACACATTTTGTGCGTAGATCATCATCAAACACTGCCCGTCAACTCTTGTCAACTTGTTTTCATTTACACGCACAGCTGAGCTGATTTGCATAGAAACAAAGAACTAGAAAGTCTTGCTTTATGCTTTAGGTCTTGTCAGTTACTGCAGTGTAAATATGACCACATAAAGCCCTAAACTGAAGAGAGATTAGAATTAGAAAGAGATATTTAGCTCTAGTGTGATCTGTGCCTTTTTGCAATCTCGGGTTGTAATGGAAACACTCATTTGCTCTCCACGGCACACAGTTGAACGCCACAGATACAATCTATCCTGTTGCTGTCTCATCCTGGATGTAGAGATCACTATTCATTATCTCCCTAAAAAGAAGAAAAGCCATTGTGGTTTCACTAATGAACACAGCACAGACTGTAAACACTGCACGTATTTCTAGCTCAGCATGGACCAGTGATCTCTTCTCTCAATCAAACAACCTATCTTATTGACACATAAGAGCCAGGGACACACTGTACTGTAACTGCTCCGTCTTTTGTCTTTAAAGTTACCATTATGCAAGATTACTGTGATTTTACAGCGTGTTGTTACCAGAACAAAGACAGGTTTCTGGAAAAGAGTGCTGCTGTTGTTCCACTCAGGACATGCTATTTGTTTACCCTCTCACACCCTCCTTTAGCACCATTATCAATGACTCGTGAGCAAATGGTGCACAGCAGGCGTCGTGTCATTGAGTCTCCGTGAAGAAAGTGTAATTGTTTCAGTAATTATGTGTTAACAGCAACAGAACAATGGGAGTCAATGCGGCCACAGCTGTATATTGAGTACCTAGAGGAGGGGTCTTCTTTTCTGAGGTGTGATATGAACTCGTTCGACCACCGCTCAGGTGACAACTGACTGACAGCCTGACAACAATGCTCATTGATCCTGCTGTTTTTTTTTCTGACTGTCTGGCCAACTCTCACCTCCATGTGAGGTCGTAAACAGTCAGGTGATGAAAACAGCTGCTCAGATCCCCTGCTTGACACATCTCCGTCTAGGGGCTCTACGTGTTTTTGGCAGTGCCAGGTGTTCTGGATAAATAAATCCCCCACCCCAAAATGTGATATATTAAATTTGCTGGTGTTTGTGTGACCTCAGTGAACCGGCGCTGGTTAATGGAATTCTCCCCACTGACGGCATCTCGGAGGATGCTTTGTTCTTAGTTCCACAAATGAATATTGAAAGGAGTGCATTTGCGAGTGCCAAACACACAGAGAGAGAAAGCTTTAATTAGGCGGCATCACAGATATGCCATGATTGTCAGCGCTTTCAAAAACTGAGTGCACGTGGGTGCAGGTTATGGAAGAGAGGGAGAGAAAGTTTTACCTGCATGCTTTGTCAAGCAGAAGGAACTTGTGTTTGTGTGTGTGTATGCTCCTTAATGCTGTGCAACAATTTGGTTTCTCTTCCTCATAGCACTTAATGCAGATTTGTCAAGCTTCCTCCTACACTTTTTTTTTTTTTTTTTTTTTTTGCAGAAACCCTTATGGACAGTCGGTGGGCAACCACAGAGCTGGCTTGGACCACATTCCCAGAGAGCGGGGTGAGTTAGTGTGTGTGCATGTGTTTGGTTTGTTTTGCGTTCCCTTTTTTTTCTTGTTCCATTTGCTTGTTAACAGAGCCCAGTCTGCCTTGAACGGCACACCTCCTACTGTTTTATATCTTTGTTTTTGCAGTGTATGTTTGCTTTCTTGGATGCTA
This sequence comes from Naso brachycentron, assembly GCA_029874485.1. Lineage (NCBI taxonomy): Eukaryota > Metazoa > Chordata > Actinopteri > Acanthuriformes > Acanthuridae > Naso > Naso brachycentron. The sequence goes on from JAQFJA010000004.1 coordinate 7,139,778, forward strand.
AAAACTAAATGAGAAACACACTGTGTGACACTGTGTGGAAGAAATCAAGGATTTTCAGTGTTTAGAACATGTTAAAAGCTTGATGAACAAATCTACAGTACTTAAAGCAAACAAATGAGCAAACACGCAGATACACACAGCAAATCCCTGCGGTGTGTAAGGACTATTAGGTATGCTCTACCTTGCGTGTCTCCCCAGGATAGAGAGCCTGATAATTGAAAGCATGTGTCTGTGTCTTTTGTAATATGGGCCCAAGAGTGCATTACAGGCAGAAATTAAGGTTTTCAGTTGATACCCCCTATAGGAATGGTGAGAAAATAAAACAACATGAATTTGACCTCAGGGCTAACAGCCTGACAGACCTCCCCCACTCGCGGCCAGTGTAATTTGTCTTCGCTACGTGAGCGCAAAGTCAGTCAATGGAAATGGTGGGTTTCCATGGAAACGATCTTCGGCAGCCCTCCTCCTTCCTTTGCCTACAAGGGCCGGCTATGAATGTCCTAGCATCCATGAAGTCATATGTCACGACTGGCGAGGCAGCCTCTCTCCTCGCGCCTGACAAGCCCATACGTTCGGGGACCTGCAATTATCATATTTGTCAGGTAGTGCATCAACGTGTTGCTGGTGATTTACGACATCTAATGCTGACTCTTGGGCTCATCGTTTGGGAATAAATTGCACAGGAGCGCAGAGACGTGAGATGAGTTATGCATTATTTTCCTCCAGTTGAAATAATCAATTTCAGGGAAGCTCATTTGTTATGGAAACGAAGCATTCAGTCCGAGGGGGAATTAGGGAAAAAATCAAAAAAGATTGACTCTTCACAAGGTTATTTCCTAATGGACCAAATTTATTGACCAATGAAGTCATCTATCATACCTGTAATGTTAGTTACCATATACATAGACCAGTGTTGACCACATATAAAGATAACCACCGACAGAAGTCATGTCCATGTCAAATTAGTCCTTAAAAGAATCTTTTGATCATGTAAAAAGACATCAGTTTTCCTAGTATAAGAGATAACAGATGCAAATATCTGCTCTCAGGCTATATGTGTAGGCATGAAAAAAAACACACACACAATATATTCTGTGTAACCTCAAGTGCTCATGAGTGGTCCCAAAGTGCAATCACACTGACAGCATTGCATTTAGATAGCCGTTTTAGTAAATAACTCACTGTTTGCATTATAGATATATGGGGAAAGTTTCAATTTAAAATGCAGTTTTATGCTCTCATCTCTCTGCCTGCAGACAACAAATTTATATATTATAGAAGCCAAATCTTCTCTGGGCTATTTCGATTGCACTGCAGCAGTTGTAGATATGAACAATGTTTCCTACAAGAGTGTCTGCAGTGTGTTTAATAGACACAATAGGCAGACTTTGATGAAGACCTAACTAAATTTGTGATGATCTTAGCTGCAAAACATTCATCTTTCAATATGTGATCAGCATCAGAACTGTTAGTCAGAAAGGCATAATGCATGAAATGTGTTTTATGGGAAAACGTCTTCTATTAATAGTCCATAATGATTGAAATTTTCTGAATGATTCATGCAATTAGAAGCATTTTAGCTGCAAATTATTCCTCACAGGCCACACGTACACGACACACTGTGGGAACGTGTGTGTTTGTGTGCGTGTGTTGCATTTTTGTCTCGTGTTTGTGTCAGGCGTCACTTTGTTGTTTTAATGCCCTCTATGCCTGAACGGACTGCATTAAGATGCGCTGCATTTAACATTACCCAATAATAATTAACAACATATTGGATAAATGAGCTTCCGCAGGAGCTCAGTTGTTGCTGAATGAAAAATAGAGTTGTTGTTGCATTAGGAACGAGCATTAGATAATCAATTGAATTTAGTCTCATTTTATTTTTAAACCCGTTCCACTCCTCTCTGCATCAGTTGCCCACAGGGCTCGTAGTGTTTAGTTTTTTCAGACCCCCTGCTGCCAGCCCTTCCTTTGTCTCAGTGTTTTCTGTTTTCTGTCTGTTCTCGCAGTGGGAGGAGGTTAGCGGCTACGACGACTCCATGAGCCCCATCAGAACCTATCAGGTGTGTAATGTTCGACAGCCCAACCAGAACAATTGGCTCAGGACAGACTTTATCCCTCGCAAGGGCGTGCTGCGCGTCTACGTGGAGCTCAAGTTCTCTGTCCGTGACTGTGCTAGCATTCCCAACATCCCCGGCTCCTGCAAGGAGACCTTTAATCTGTTTTACTACGAGTCTGAGGGGGACACAGCGACAGACACCAGCCCTCTGTGGAGGGAGAACCCTTATGTAAAGGTGGATACCATTGCCCCAGATGAGAGTTTCTCTCTGCTGGAGGCGGGCAGGATCAACACCAAAGTGCGAAGCTTTGGCCCCCTCTCCAAGGCAGGGTTCTACCTGGCGTTCCAGGACCTGGGCGCCTGCATGTCGCTCATCTCAGTCAGGGTTTTCTTCAAGAAGTGCTCCACCACTATCGCCAATTTCGCTGTGTTTCCCGAGACTGCCACAGGGGCAGAAGCCACCTCCTTAGTGATCGCTCCAGGGGCCTGCGTGACCAACGCTATGGAGGTGTCTGTCCCGCTGAAGCTGTACTGCAACGGGGACGGCGAGTGGATGGTTCCTGTGGGCTCTTGCACCTGCATGGCTGGCTTTGAACCTTCTGCAGATGGCACTCAGTGCCAGGGTATGTGTATTTAACAGACATTTGGACTTTTATTTAACCAAACCTTCTTTATATGCTCAGTGCAAGTCACCTCAGTCTGTGCCCTCCTCTCTGCATTTATTGTGTGGCTCCTGAAAGGGGGTGAAGGAGGGTGGAGGAGAGTATGAATTAATGAGGTGTTGCAGAGAGGAGCAGCATACAAATATTGTGAGAGTAGGACGGGAGGGAGAGAAAGATAGTGGGAAGACACAAAATAGAGAGCCAGAGAAGAAAACGCAGATAATAGAAGGGAGTCCAGAGAAAGAGAGATAGTGTGAGTTAAAAGGTGTGAATTGCCAAAGATGGGATGGAAGCAGCAGCCAAAAGCAGAAGAATGAAAAGGGAGGGAGGCTACAGGAAGTCAAAGACAGACAAGCGAAGCCTCCTCTCACCTGAGCGTGAGAAATAGTGTCTAACATGCGCTGGAGAGCTCATTCGTTGCCATTTGGCGGCTCAAGGTTAAAAGCTTGCCGCCAATGTCTGATAAAAAGCTCTCTAGGGCTTCGGCGAGCTCTTGCGATGAGGAAGTGTAATTTCCTCCGCGGCCTCCTGTTAGTTAATCTACAGGCGGCCACACTCATTAACACCATTCAGACCAACGTGAGCCAACACTGCCACGCTAGCATTAATCACTCAGACATTTCATTTCTTACCTCAGACTCGCCGCACGCTCACAGCCAAACGCCGCATGAGATGGAGAGAGGGCGAGGAAGAGGAGGAAAGGAGAGGATTGGGGTGAAAACAATGGTGCATCAAAAACAGGAGGATCATCATGTCCTCCAAAGAGGTTTATGTGCTGAAGCAAGACGGTGGGGTGATTCAGACCCCTCTCGAAAAGGAAAAACAAACAAATGAAAGAAATGACGATGCACTGTGTAATGGAGGAAAAATAAATCAGATCAGAGCGTAGAGCCTAAAGGTCTCGGTGAATTATGAGAGGAGGCAAAAAAAAGTGAATTTTCATCTTATCTTCTTTGGCTTTTTATTGCACGGTTTGAGAGGCACAATGCGGGGCCATTAGCCCTGCTGATTTTCCTAAAAGTGCCATTGTTGGGAATCGGGGAAGGACTCGAGTTCAAACTGAAAAGACCACTTAGACTAACTAGTTAATCACACTCTCTCTCTCACTGGCTGGCTTTTATGAGCCCTCACGCTGACAGGACAGATGTTTGCCAGAGACCCCACTTTTACACCACCAGTTAGGAATGTGGCAAATAGTAAAACGCGGGGCTCTGGAGGCGGATATATCCAGACCTTTTGCTGCTAATCCCCTTTATCTGAATCCTTCTTTAGTCTGGGCTTAGGCTGGTTTATCCTTAAGACTCAATATCAGCCAACCTTCGGCGTCACACTTTGGAATTTAAATTAATCGCTTGGACACATCGTCTTAGATTACCATACTTTATGTATTTTACTAATAAGTCCTCTGCTAATTTACGTCTGCTCTGATGTCTCTTCATCTGAATTGATTTATTGGCTTATTAAAGAGCTGTTCTGCATGCATGTGGAGGCCTTGTTTGTATTCGGCGGCGTGGTTTGGAGAGCTGAGGACAGAGCAGACACTGATTGATGGGTTTAGGGTGTATCCCTTCTCGCAGAAGCATTCTCCATCCCTGTTTGTCTGACAACGGCAATCTCCTGTCAGCAGTCTATCTTCATCTTTATCCTCCTTTTCCTCCTCTTCAACATGAAACTTAGCTGTCATCCCGACTCTCTTTTTGGGAAGATTAATGTCACCTGGTAGAGAGCTTGAAAATGAAAGAGCAGATGCAAATATATAGATAAGACCTCATGCTCAAGTGCTCGCCGTTTCTCACGTACCTATCAACATTTTCTCTATAAATATTGGGCTTTGCAGATACTTCACAGGTACGTTTTTTGTTCCGTGGCAGACGTGACAGCTGCTCGTCTTTTAGATAAGTGACAGCACAGCCTCTTTTTGTTTTGTTGTTTTGTTCCTATTGTCCCTTTAATTCTCTCTCCTGCTCATCCAGCTTGCATCCCTGAGACATTCAAATCCAAATTTGGGGAGGGATCCTGTGCTCCCTGCCCATCCAACAGCCGCACCAGCGCACGAGGAGCCAATGTTTGTCCCTGCCAGATCGGTTTCTACCGCGCTGACAGCGACCCCCCAGACTCCAGCTGCACCAGTAAGTCATCCACTGCACGGACTATAAAAATCCTCCAATTTTCTTACACTGACTCTTCCAAAAAGCCAGAGGAGTTAAAATGGAAGTAATAAATAGTAAAGTGTCATTTTCAGCTCTTGCGTACTCATTTGGTTAAAACTGTAATGACCCAAAATAGGAAATCGCAGACTTGCAGGCACTGTGAAAACAATGTGACACTGAGGTTGCTAATAGTGCTGAACTTAGAGGGAATTATCACCTAAATCTGCAGCCCATCTCACCTTTACGGAGCTTTAAAGCCAGTTTCAGCTCATTGTTCTGCTTTCCGGTCCACAATATCACTGTTTTGGTTCTCTCTCAACGCTCCCATAATGTTGTTTTCAGCCGCAGCAGGCAGCTGTTTTCAGTGAAAAAGCTGTGATAACCCCACTGCGCTCTACCTGCTCAGCAACAAACAGCAGGTATACATAGTGAGGGACTAGCTGGTGAGAGTAGAGGAGATTTTATCAGCTAAATAGCCAGATATTTCCTTTCAAATTGATAAAGACTAAAATCATAGATAAAAGAGAGGTAATGTTGACTTTTAATCTTTTTTTTTAGTCTGTAATAAATGTGATAAAGTTGCTCTGTAACTGCTGAATGTTCAATTAAAAGAGTGTTTGCCAATAAGTTCACCAGATCCGCCAAAAAATGTGATATGTCAATGATGTGTTCAAAACGTATTTCCACTTCCTGCCCAAAGTAATTACTAATGATTTGCATTTTTTTGTCATGATTGTAAATTTTTGCCGATGACTGATAACATTTTTACTATTGTCAGCTTGGAGAAATAATTGAGTGAGCAGATATGGCGCTGCTTTCTAGCTGAGTTAAATACAAATTAACAACATGATAGGTCCTCACAAAAAGTTGCATATTGTGAGGGGACAGGTGTCATGAATCGTGTTATATAAGCAGTGCTATGTGGGCTTGTTAAAAAAGAGGAAACCCTGCTTGTATGAGTGTTGGGGGCTGTGCAGGGCTGTGACGTGCTCTACTTGCAGCACATCACGGAAATTGACAGTGTGTCTCCTAGCAATGCTGACTCCTCACATGTCAGTCAAAACATGCCATGGAAACTCACAGAGAGTCCTGAGCAAACAGTTTTGTCCTCTTTTAAAACATGCAGAATTATACACTGTAGCTGCACTACCTTTTAGTGGGTGTGTCCCTACAAAAATCCGGGGGAGAATTCAAAATTGTGTCCTCCTTTAAAGATGACAAATCTGCAGCAGCATGGTAGTAATTTTAAGTGGCGTGCTCTGGTGCTGACTGCGACGTCCATGCATGGACAGGCCTCTGAGAGGAGTCCCAGCAGTCGTGCTGATGGAGAGCGACATGTGCTGCCTTGACCGTGTAAAATCACCCCCCAGGGGCCTTTCGCCACGTTAAATGACACACAGGGCCCGCAACTGTCTTCACCAGATCCTTGTCACAGGAACACTGTGGACATTGACCAGCGCGCACAGACAGGCGGGTAGGGACACAAGCACCACCTCCGACTTAACACGCAAACACACACAAACACACAGACCTGTCAGTTCTGTCCCTGCGGTCTGTCAGAGCTTGTGCCAGGCAGCCTGTGCTTTGTGTTGGAAGTGGTGTGTTGCACAAGAGATGCTCAGCCAGTCAATGGCCGGCAGCTTGGACTCAGCGTGTGTTTTAGAGGGGTGTCCAATTAGAAGAGCCTCCACTCTGAACTGTGGCTGCCTAATTAGAAGGGACAGGACGAGTGAAACGCAACTCATGGCGAGCTGAACTCAGAGGAAAGGCATTTTTGGCCTGAGAGACTTCCCCTTTCTCTCTCTCCCTCTCCCTCTCTCTCTCTGCTTTGAGACAGGTTAGACTTTCTGCAGCTGGAAGCTTAGATGGAGAGCCCTTCTCTTCTTTCGCTGTAATAGGATGAAAAGCATGTTCGCTGAACCAATCTTTGCTGCCCCCCTCTGTGGTTATCATACTTTATCCAGGTTTCAAACACTCTTCACTCAAATCGCAGCACTGCTTATTGAAACGTGGAGGCCTTGGGTGATACTGATACAAGAACATGAATTTCTATCAAGTGTGGATTAGCCAAGTTCCACGAGCTGCAAAGACGGGTTATGCATAGGAATAGATGCTGGTTATAGCACTGAGCTGCATGGGATTGTACTTTCATAAAGGAACATGACTTAGTGGTAAACATTGTTGTTCAGCTTGTGCTTGACAAGTTGTATTTATCCTCCTGTTTCTGAATATGTTTATTTATTTATATGTGCCAGGAAGGATTTTTCCCCTGTTGTTGTGTTTTTACGTGATGTTTCGCCCTTTGCTCCATCCTAAGGATTTGTTTGGGGCACGTAGGCAATCTAAAACATTTATTTTCGCAAAAGGATTTTATAAAAAGGAAAGGATTGCACGTCTGTGCATGTTATATCGTCTTTAGTTGCCTTCTTGCAGAGATATTAAAACATTTCCTATACCACTGAGGGAGAATAATGTAAGCACTGCATAGGGAACATGACTAAACCTCAGTTGTGTGTTTTTCTCTCTGCCTGCCCACCTTCTTTAACACCTACATGTGCGTGTTTGTGCAGCGATCCCCTCAGCGCCTCGGAATGTTATATCCAGCGTCAACGAGACCTCGCTGTCCTTGGAGTGGGAGGAGCCCGCAGACACGGGTGGGAGGAGCGACCTCGTCTATAACGTGGTGTGTAAGAAATGCCTTCGAGACCAGAGCCCCTGCACGCGCTGCGACGACAACGTGGACATCGCTCCTCGCAGGCTGGGGCTGAGGCAGAGGAAGGTAGTGGTGAGTAATCTGCAGGCTCACACCCGCTACAGCTTCGAGGTGCAGGCCGTCAACGGGGTTTCTGGGAAGAATCCCACCTCACCCAGCTACGCCACTGTCAACATCACCACCAACCAAGCCGGTTAGTAGAGGATCTGTCAATGACTTTGCATGTGTGCACAAACTGAGTTAATTCATAGAGCAGCTCTGATCAATACCACTTAACAACACGATCAAACAGGCTGGTTAGTGAATCCTCAATCAGTCATTGTCAATGAGTGTTTGAATAAGCTCGTAGTATCAGTATTAACACCAGCAGTGAACGCTGTTGAAGCTCAGTGAGAGCGACAGATGGAAAAACTCTCAGCTGGAGCGCCGCTTATCTGACAGAGCTGCAGAAAAGGCAGATAAAATGTTAAATATACTTTACATCTCCACTGTCAGCATTCAGCTCACCGTCACCCGGGCCTCTAGCGTTACATCACTGACAATGTCACCTTTCAACATCTCCACTTAATATTTGCAGCGTCATCATCAACCAAACTGCTCAGCACCTTTCACACACGTTGTAATTACTCTCCCAGTTTAATCCACCTTTGCTGCAGTTTATGGACCCAAGACAATGACTGTCAATTGAGTCACTTTCAGGCCTCACAAATCAATACACTGCAGAACAGCGAAGGTGAAACATGGACCGTTCAGGCTGAAGTATTTTGAATAATAATTATCTTACTGTGATGGTTTGTGACATCAAAAGGGAAAATCTTGGCAACTCACAGACTAAAGTAACTTTCAAGCACCTTTGAGTGTCAGTAAACTGTGTCCTCTCTGATGTCCAACCGCAGCACCTTCAGCAGTGCCCACCGTCCATCTGATGCGCTCCACCGCAGACACTCTCAGCCTGTCATGGCTGCCTCCTGAGAAACCCAACGGGGTCATCCTCGACTACGAGATAAAATACCACGAGAGGGTAAGCTCTGACTTCTCAGCTTTTGCCTTAATGTAGGTCACAGTGTTTGCCTTATTGTCTCTGAAAAAGTGAAGAGTGTGTCTTGGTTATAATCAGGCAAGTTGCAAAGAAAACATGCATTTGGTTAAACACATACATGTGCTCGTTAAGCTAGTCCTTCACATGGAATTGTCCAAAAAGATGAGTCAGGTTGTAGTTCGGCTGGACGGATACTTATGTGCTTGTTTGTGCATGC
>JAQFJA010000004.1:7153957-7165311 GCA_029874485.1 Naso brachycentron
TTCTGTCATTTTAAAGAAAAAGAAATCATTGATTTATGACATGAAAGACAACAACAAGCAACAACATGAAAATAATGGTTAAATCCAGCTGAGAGTCCAGCCTGACCTTCTTCTCAATTAGTCAACTTCCAGAAAATTAGTATACAATATTAATCATATTAATGTGATATATAAGATAATAATATTTAGCATGAAAGAATTCTACTTAAACGGTGAGCATTTGTCGCTTTTCTTAGTTTCTGTCACTGTTTATTATATATTATACACATTTTTCAATACTTTTTAAGATTATTTGACACTGAAATAACTGAGGGCGTTTTGTAATTGGTGCTATATTCAACATCTTAAATTGTGTTTTTCCACCAAATCCTTTAATATACGTAATTTATTACTGATGCTTTATGGCCTACATCTGAACTGTTAAATGGTGTCTAAATATGCAGCCTCACAAGGACTTTGCAAAAATGAGAGTTGAATTGATGAACATATGATTAAAGACAAAGCAAATGAGACGTCAGATCTTCACTTACCGTTCGTTTCTACAGACACAATTTGATCTGTACTGCAAAGTATTTGGAATGGATCCTGAACTTAAATCTTGTAGCCAGTCAATATCAGTAATTGATTATTGGTTTGAATAGTGAACTGTCTTGGGGTTTTGCATTTTTAAATAGCTACATTTAGTGATTTTATTCTTTATTGATTATTCTGCTAATTGTTTTCTCCAGTTAAGTTAGGAAAAAAAGAAATATTGTCATCACATGCTAAGAGTCCAAAACTGCTTGTTTCGTCCAACTGACACTTGTGTTATAGAAAAGCAGTGAAACCACGAGGAGGATTAAAAGTGATAAATCAATTATCAAATAATTTCCGACTAAAATTTCTTTTGGAAGCATCACAATGTGCTCTTGGACGTTGTAATGGATTCTTATCTTTTTTTTTTTTTTTTTTTTGGACATTTTGAAGACCAGACACAATTTTTTTTGTGTGTGTGTCTTTGCAAAGAGGAAATGGGCTGATTAATCGATAATAAAAACAACCATTAGCTGTGACCTACTTGTGAGAGTCCAGCCTGAGCTTCTTCCGTCCTTCTCACCCACTCCTCTCACTCAGCTGTCCGACAAACAACGACAAAAGTCTCCGCGGCCTGTGCTGTCCTCACCCCCGCTCGCCCGCCGCCGTCACACTGCCTGTGACTCAGAGGAACTCTGAGTTCGACTCCATGCAGAGAATACAGAGTTAACTCATACACACACAGAAATTATTCAAGTGTATTTTTATCTCTTTAAACAAATATCTGCATACAAATGCTGAATCTGTAGGCAAAGGACAAAAATTCTGGTTCCCGTTTGTAGTCTGTTTGTAGTCTGCGAAGTATTGACCAATTACATTTGAGTTGCATGCAGGTAAGCAGTCTGTGAGGAGAGCATCTATCATGACAAGTATTTACTATTTTATTAGCTTTCTAAAAAGTATCTGCATTGACATACAGATATCTGTTATAGAGATCAGCCAAAAGGTCAAGTTGTTCTCCAGTGTGAAAGTGTGCTTGCTAATCAGACTGTAAGCAATGACTGCGACATGCAGGAGGAAGTCTTGGCCCAGATAAGCGTCTTCAGAGTATGGCTGGCTACACTGGAAATCCCGAAATATTGGCCACCAGTGGCTAAGCTGTCATCAGATGACAGCTGATGGGTTTTGACATTTTGTGCATCTCATTAGACTTCATACTGCATGTAAACACACAACGTATGCACATGTAGAACATAACAGATTCACAGAAGTAGCACACACACACTCATAAGTACGCGCTGCCGGGGTTATGAAGGCTGCTATGAATCATAGCTGTTTACACTTCCATCCATCCTGGCTTGTTTTACTGTCAGACTTCATTGGCCTGTGCCGACTACAAAGCAGAATGTTTATGCTTTTGTCATGTCATGTCTTGTGTTCTTTGCTTTCTCTTTGTGGAGTCAAAGAAGGGATTGATTATGTTGAAAACTGTTTTTTCTTTGTCTCAAAATTCTACCTCAGTGAAATATTCAGGTCATGAAAGAAAACCTCAAAGCTTCATCCAGCCTTACCTCCCATTTCTCATATTTTTTATCTCAGTTAATTGTGTATTGACACACCAGTGATTAGTGTTAATTCGCACGAGGTTTCTTGAGCCTTCACAGGTGGATTGCTGTTTTATTGCGATCTCGTGGTTCTCCCACAGCGTCACGCTACGCAAATGCGGAGAATCGTAAATTAAACCCTGAAAGCTCTAATCTCAGATTTGTTTCATGCTTCTCAAATGTTAACATTAAAGGGCAAAATTCTGCAAAACAAGGAGTTTGAAAAGGGGAAATGAGCTTTGAGCAACATCCTATTTTAATTCAGTCAACGGGCCCTTTTTGCTTTATTGTTCACGAGCTAAAAAATGCAAACAAAGCTTTGTGTTAACAAGCGTGCGCTGCATGTACCTGAAACTAGTTTGTGTCAGTTGGAGATTGAAAAAAAAAACTGCAATTGTCTGGTTTTGATTTCAGTGTTGCAGTTCCCCTTTTTGTTTCTGTGTGGAGTCAATATTGAGTCTTAATGGTTTTAGTACCACGGTAAAGAGCCTAATTAATCAGCTAATTGGACAGAATGCGTTAAAAGGTCAGCCAGCGCTGCCTGTCAGGAGCAGCCATGAACCATTATGACAGATGTCATGTTTATGTGGCCTCAGTGACTGATTGCCTGTCTCTGGTGCTTTCTCCTTCTCTTTATCTGCTACACTCCTTCCCATCGTCTGTTTCTATATTTCAACACATCCCTTTTTTCTCTGTCTCATTTTTCATTCCTTTGCTTTCCTTCTTGTTCAATTAACCACCTCCTCCCTCCCTCCCTCCCACTCCACCTCTGGCTGTGTTTTTTTTTAATGCAGCTGAATGACGGGCGCTTCACGATGACGCAGCTGGTTGGGATGCTACGTGGCATCGCCGCAGGGATGAAGTACCTGTCAGACATGAACTATGTCCACCGAGACCTCGCTGCCCGGAATATTCTGGTCAACAGCAACTTGGTCTGCAAGGTCTCAGACTTCGGCCTGTCACGCTTTCTGGACGACACTTCTGCTGACCCCACTTACACAAGCTCCCTGGTCAGTTTATGTGTGTGTGTGTGTGTGTGTGTGTTGCTGACTCTGTGCTGTGTTTGTACACTCTGTGCATGTTTAATTGAGCTTGTTAATTTGATCCACTTCAGTTGTTTCACATGTGCATATGGATGCATGTGTGACTGTTCATGTGTGCCAATATTTGCGTTAGCGTGCAAGACCGTCTGTGAAATTTGCATTAACTTCTGCCTGTGTGTGTTGTTATAGAGCTGAAATGTCTTCCAGGGTGTTGATACCATCCCCCTCTGTGTGTGTGTGTGAGCAGGGAGGGAAGATTCCCATCAGGTGGACAGCACCGGAGGCCATTGCCTTCAGGAAGTTCACCTCTGCAAGTGATGTGTGGAGTTACGGCATTGTCATGTGGGAAGTGGTGTCCTATGGAGAGAGGCCATACTGGGACATGAGCAACCAGGATGTGAGTCAGCTCCCCAGTCTCATGTTACAAACACATAACTATGGACCACATGCACATGCAGGGAGTTTTGTGTGTAAGTCTGGGGGCCGCTGAGAGTTTCTCTGAGCTGTTGCGGCTTTGATTTCCAGGGTGACATGTTGGACCTGGGCCTGTTCTGCTGTCTTTATCTGCTCACTGCAGATGCTGGTGCAGCTGTGAGCCTGTGTTCTAGTTTTTACCACCTTATTTACAGCCCCAGCCTGCCCACCCTCAACAAATCCATACTGCAAAGCCTCCCTCCTCACACAGACACACACACACACACACACACACACACACTCACACACACACACACAAAGGCACACTCAGGAAAAGGCTTTTTTTACAGGCCTTGTTACCTGTAGGCTATCTGCCCTGCGCAGACATCGTAACTACAGCAGAGAGCTTGCAGGAAAAGAAAAAGAAAATCTCCCGGTTCCTCCTCCCTGAACAAAGTACTGAAGCAATGTGTACACCTCCACTTTATTCTCCGAGGAATATCTGCTCTGTATTGTGCTTCAAAAAGAGAGTTGTAACGCTGATAGCAATAAAGCAACAAAAAAGGAGCTGGAATGAAAAATGCCAGTAATGCATGTATAACTTTCATAACAAAACCCACATGCAGTAATGAAAGCATCAAAGTAGAGGCCCGGTATTGTTCCCAATAGCCTTTGTGCCACCGTCATCGCTCAATAAGCAACAGAGTCAACAAATGCGAGATATAAACAGAGGTGCTCGCCGGCTAGGAGCACGACATAAACATCAAAGGACAAGCAGCAGGAGAAGAGGAGTGCAGCAGAAATGTTTTATTGTTCCCAAATGGCAATTTTTTATTGTTGTGGGGAGTTTAAACCCATACAGAGCTTATGGAAGGAAATGCAGTTGCTAGGCGAAATCAAATCAATGAGCGAACGTTTTCATCCTCCACTTATTGTCTCTCCTATCAGTCACGCCAGTTTTGAAGTGACAACTTTGAGAGTCCTTGAGAATATTGTTTTTATAGTTTTGTAAAGATGGTGAAAAGAAGATTGCAATGTGTGACAGTATGAGCCAAAAAACTGTCTAATGCAGGACATAATACAGAAACAGGAGGATAATTCCTCCGCCACACAAACAAAGGCCAAACAGAGGGAGCATAATACAAATGAGTCAGAGCAAAATGTTAATGCTGTGTAAAAGCACCACATGAAATTTGCTTAAGTCCTGGTGTGCAAGGCATTCTGGGTTGATATTTGTCAGGTAAATGTGAAATTTATTGTCCACGGAATGTGTTTATTTTTAGCCCCACTGGCGCAACGACACCATGGATAAAAATGTTTGTTTTAGAGTGATATATCGTTACAATTATTGGATAGTTTCAGTTAAAATTATACATCTCAGATATTCATGATCCCCAGTGGATGAACTGAAATGACTGGTGATCCCCTGACCATTCTTCTAGTGCCATCATGAGGTTCACTTTAATGGTATAATCTTGATAAGTTAATTAGCAATAAATATTCATGGCCCCCAGAGGATGAATTGCCATAACTTTAGTTATCCCTTGACTTGTCTTGTAGCGCCACCACCAGGTCAAAATGTTTATTTTTCCAAATCTTTGGTTTTCAAATACCTGCAAATCTAAGAACAGCCTCAGTGATATTTTGTGTTCAGTGGCCCACTAAGTCACAACAGTTTGCATGCTACCATGCTAAACTAAGATGATGAACATGGTAAAAAGTTTTGGCATGTGTGGAGGTTAGCATGTTTGTGTTAGCATTTAGCTCAAAACAGAGTGCAGAGACTTTCAGTAAAGGTTTCCTGTCTCTCAGGTGATGACGGCAGTAGAGCAGGACTACCGGCTTCCCCCGCCCATGGACTGCCCCATGGTGCTGCACCAGCTGATGCTGGAGTGCTGGATGAAGGAGAGAAATCTGAGGCCCAAGTTCTCCCGCATTGTCAGTACCCTGGACAAACTGCTCCGCAACGCCGCCAGTCTCAAGGTGGTGACCAGCACCTACTCAGGGTGAGTCCGTCTGCAGGAACAAAGACGGTTTTAATCAAAGACACAAGCTGTTCTGAAACTGTTTTTCTTACACTGAAGGGAATGAGGAGAAGTTTCAAGGTGGATGGAAAGTGCTTGCTGTTAAAAATGTCATATTGCAATTGTTTTTAGGAAGAGCAAAGCACTTCATAGTTGCCACCTTGTTAAGTTTGTTCCAAATGAAGCAACTTTGTAGGCAGACCCACAGGGTTTAAAGGCTTTGTGTAGAAGAACCATTGTAAAGAATCTCTGTTCACTACAACAGCTAGACTTTGTCATAATTGCAGAAGTTACAGTAAAAAAAATCTTTTAACATTTAATAACAGATTTGCAGGATTTTTTTCATTAAAGTGTCTGTGTTGTTTAAGTTTCTTTTGCTCTTGACTGACTTGGCAGCTACTGTAGCCAACCTTTTTTTGCTAATATATGGATAATTCGTCTTGGTTTTCCATATAAGCACAAATGCTTTTTAGGTTTTTCTACAATAACAGTAGAATGGTGCTAACACAAAAAGGGATGATGCAATCCGCTGGCTTCCACCGTGTGTGAAATTGTCTCCTGTGCTGTATGTGACGGCTGTGAAGTCAGGATGGAGTCTCCTCCTGGTGCAGAGACAAGCTTTGCCTCTGGGTTGTTAGAACAAGATGTCTCGGTAAAAAGTATGGCTGGCCTGAAGAGAGGCACAACAAGGTTCATCCTTGTTGGGTTTGGTTTGTTTTATGCTTACGGCTGATTTGGGAGGATTTTTCTTTGAGCTGAAGGGTTTTTACTGCCAGACAGACAGCTGCTTCTTTTGCTGTGACACTTCCTCTGGAAAGTGTGGAAGTTGACTTATTCATAGGTAGCCATCTTTATGTCGACGAATTGTTTTTTAACTTTGTTGTGAGCGCAGCGACTCCAAGTGTTCCAGCCATTTTTACTGACTTCTTTGTTCTGAATTTTGTTAGCCTGGCATCCAGTCAACAGTGTGATTAGTGCTGCTTAGATGCTAGATCCTCAGCTCTGCAGTGATGTATAATGAATCAAGTGCACATCCTCAACTCTGTGGCTCTGACTGTGCGATAGTTTCCTGTTTCTGACAGGTACAAAAGGCAGAATACATACATACAGTATCCAGGTCTTGTGCCAGCTCCTTGGCTCACAGTTTCACTCTAACACCAGGCCCCAAGGGCGATTCCTATGCCAGGATTTGGGCTCAGTGAAGCTAATTGTGTGTGGAAATGTAATGGCTGACCTCGGTTTAATTCCCCCTATACTTGGCTGGATGCTGGAATGTAGGTGATAGGACAGACAGCAGCCAGAGCTGCTGATGTGGAAAAGCAGGAGGTGATGAAGTGTGAGTAATAAGGGAGATTGAGGAGAAGCTAAAAGAGAGGAATGTGTTTAATTAGGTTGCTAATGAGCTTTTTAATGCATCAGGGGAGGGCGCGCCCAACGCTGTGATGGGCGCACCGGAATAGGATATGTGTGTGTGATGTTTATGTGTGTGCGCATGTTATGTTACGTGTCGCCGTGTGCAGATGACATGCCAATGATTAATTTATGGCCTCATCTGTATGCAGCAGCAGGAGAGATAGACGCAGGAGAAGGAGAGAGAAAGGATCATGTTGTCAGAGCATGATTTAGAGAGTGTCTCCTGTGTTTGCCGGTGCGTCTAAGGCGGCGAACGCTTGCTCCCGCTCACTTGCCATTGGCTGCTCAATGATGTTGGGGCTGATAGCTGAGGATGAGAGAGGATATGAGATGCGACGCTATCTGTGGAGTATCTTTAGCCACAAGGAGGACCTTAAAAACAAGGACACCAGCTGAGGAACAAAGGACAGTCGGAGGCTGCAGCGCTTTTTCCAAGATAGCTGTTGAACTTTTATTAAAACTGGAAATTCTGCTCTAGATCAGCAGATTTGAGCATCCTCTCATGGTTCTGTGTTTGTATTGTTTATAACGACATGGTCTTAGGTGTGTCTCCTATGCAGAATTTAGCTACAGCGACACTAAGATGGATTAGACTTTTATCCACCTTCAATGAAAGCACTTAGTGGTGTAATAATGAGCTGTAACTCCTGTTTAAAGTGGCTGCGAACCCGCTGCTGACCTGTGTGACTTTGTGTTGGCAGGGACCTGCTGCGGCTCGGAGGGACACTGCCGGGACACAACAGGAAGAGTCCGGACAGCAGTCAGGAAATCGTTCGGCAACAGATGAGCCAAACTCTCCCCATCAGAGTGTGAGCTGCTGCAAACTGAAGGATCCAAAACAAATAAAAAACTACCTAAAAAACTCTTGACATGAAGAGCCTGATGTAAAATAAACAGAGGATAGAAGAAGGAAGAGAGAGAAAGAACGATTTGGAGATTTCTTTCCGCTTGGAGATTACCGTAAATGTCGGTTTAAAGCGAACTTTCCATTGCAGTGTGTGTGTGTGTGTGTGTGTGTGTGTGTGTGTGTGTGTGTGTTCATTACTTGACACTTGTGGATTCGTGATTATAGACATAAAGACCAACTTCCTATTGCCCCCTCTCAGGTTGTGTTTGCATGTCTGCATGTGTTTTCTGCTGGTTGGGAATCAGTCCTTCCTTCTCTTCACCCTCAGACCGAGGAACTGGACAGCTCACACAGGTGATAGGAAGTGGTGTCCAGATGATACAACAGTGCCAAGATAAAGCAAACACGTGCTTAAAACAAACTCTTAAGTCAGCTGACATCAGTAAACCTTCAATCCAGTCAACCCTTTATGTTGTTTTTTTAACCCAACCAACTCTGTCCTTTTATTTTACCTTTTTCTTTTTGGAAACAAGAAAAAAAAAACACTTTTCATCTGCTTCCTCTTAAATACAGTCTTCCACGTGTACTGGGAGATTTACGTGTTACAAATCTGTACAAAGCATCCGAGTCTTCACAGCGTCTCTCTGTCAGAGGAGAGATGTGACTGACACTGTGCGGGACACGTCATGTGCATGCCAAAGTGGAAACTTATTCATGAGAAAAGTACAAATAAGTTCCACATTAACTGTTGCTTTGGTGGCATTTAGCTGTATGGACTTTAACGTCCATGTTTTTCTTAACCTTATTTGACTCATATACGCATTGTTTTGAATGCTAAGTTATTATCTATTATTGCAAAGAGGTGGATTTTTTGTGTTTTTTACAAGTATGGGAGCTTGACTTTTTTATTACACTGCTTGTTTTTTCACACATTAACAAACCCTGACAGACATGAATGAGTGAATGAAGGACGAAATGTTCTGCTCAAACAGAATAATCACCTTTTAAAATGAAAAAGCCGAAGAGCTTTTTGGAGAGATTGCGGCAATTTTTTTGGGAAATGCTTTGCTGTATATTTTAGTTTGGTAAAAATGTTGCAGATCAGTGGGAATTAAAAAGGTCACTATCCAGATGATAGCCTCCTGACCTTAATATTGACCTGACCTACAAACATTGATGTAGAACAAATCGCTCAGTGGTTCATTTCTCCTGACATGTGTTTTCTTCAGCACGCCAGCTGTCAGCGCAGCTCCTATCTAAAACAACTGGCTGTATATAATACTATATTTCTATTTTGACCAGTCAGCTCAGCAGTTACACCCTCCTGAGCTGATTTTGGCCTCTCTATGACCCTCGTTTATATGCTTGTTTGTTGATTGTTGAGGAGCAAACAAATGGAGAAATTGCAGTTTAATGGTCATTACATATCTGAAACTATATGTCACAATGAAAGAAGAAACTGTGTGTCTGTTAGGACAGACTTTTTCCTGTGCAATTAAAGGTGTATTAGATTGTAAAAAAAAAAAAATGCCAGAAAACTAGAACAAAAATAAGCATTTCTCTTTCAGTATTTTTACGATAATCATATGCAAATAAATTATTAAACGGATCTCTGGTATTCTCTTTGATTTCTCGGCGGGTTCACCAGGCTGAAGTTCCAGGTCTCTCATCCGGCCGCGGGATGAAAAGAGGGAATAGCAAGTGTGCTTCACCTCCTCAGTCGGAATATCACAGCAGCTTCGGATGGACTCATTAAGATTTAAGGTTAATCAAAGGCCGGTCCACGCCGCTTGCCAATTAGCAAGACCACAGGACTATTCTGGGGATTTCTGTCTCTGTTGCTGCTGGAGAGGCTTCAAGACGTTAATCTGGCTTCACACCAAGTGTCAGTGTTGTTTGGCTTTAATCTGTCAGCCAGGACACAAACTGGGTCTCTTTCCATCCCAGTGCAGATGAGTGAAGCTGTCACCTTCTGTTTTTATCCACTAACAGGAAGCCCGTCTGTTTGGGTTCATACTTAACTGCTCAGACAGCGACTGTATGATCAGCCTCAAACGGGAGTACTGGTTGTGTCATGTTCTCTGCATGTTCTTTAATCATCTCTGCTGCTCTCGCGGGATGTCTAAATGTGCCAGTTCTACACAAAGGCCTTCAGAGGTACACAGATCTGAAGGTGCAATATATGCAAACATGGAGAGTAATTCCACTGGGCGACCCACGAAGCGTGACATTTGTTTCGTGTGTGAAAGCTGGATGGAAGATAAATGCTTTGTGGTGGCATAGCTGCTCTTTCCCCTGAAATAAAGAAGACGTGTAGAGGTGCTTGACCTTGGAGGAGAATATTATACATACAAGCCTGCTTAGGAGGGAGTCTTCCAATGAAAGGCTGTATTTTTCTCACCCAACTTTGAAGTGGGCCCAGAGTTTAATCGAGCTCTGAAACACAAGTCTATTTTAAACATGTTTGCTGGGTATTTTCCATTGCATCTGAGCTCTGACACAATGTCGAAAGTGAAATTTTGCATCCTGTTTACCATTAAACATTTGAAGCGTTTCCAGCTTCACAGGCCTCCCTGGCTCGCTGCTCACTGCAGGAAAAAAATCACAGCCCTTCATCTCAGCAGAGCCGGAATCTAATATTTTACACTGCTGCATCCAAAAGATGATGCACAATGGCAGCTAACCTAAAGGAAAATATCTCATTATCGTAATACGGACCATTAAGTGATGAGAAATCAGCTGCGACAGTTTTTCACAGAGATTTTAATGAGCGTGCTTGGTGGAGGGAGAACTGAGGACGTGATGGCAGGATGACAGACAGTTTTTATTTCATGGCTGCCGGTTGCTCGTCAGCAACCAGGAGTCTGCACTTCAACGTCAAATCCCCACATTAGTGATCCCCGCGATTACTGCGAGATTAACAGCTGCTCGGCCGTTATACTGGATGTACAAAATCCGGCGCCAACAACAGCCAAGACAGGACACACAGAGAAAAGAGACAACAAACACACACATGGATATACAGATGCATAACTATACACACTTGCACACCCCTGACTCACACGCACATGCACACAGACCTGCTGGACTGGCAGTGATTTGTCAGATTTAGCTGCTTCTACTTGTGTACCCCTTCTGGATGCACCAGTCAGTTCTCTTCCAAGCTCAAAGCTCTCATTTGCCATCCTGTCCAAAGCAAGTTTAATGCCTCCAATTACAGGGGGTCTGCAAGCAGGCAGATTTGGAGCGAGGAGGCTTGGCAAGAGAGTTTGCTACGCATCAGGGCCTTTTAACAGAGTAGTGATTTGCTGCTGCTGGTGCTGAAGCTGTCTGTGCCGGCTCATCAATGGAAAACTACCCTCTTTATGGTGAAGCGCACGCAGCACTAAGCCGAAACTGTGAGGAGAGACACAAAAATATCAGGCTTTTTAACAACGCGGCGCCGTCTCTTTTTCTCACTCAATATGGAGGAATTTCTGCATCTCTGCACCGCAAG
>JAQFJA010000004.1:7352839-7372725 GCA_029874485.1 Naso brachycentron
TGAATATACCTAACACAACATACTCTTTAAGTGAGCAAAACTTTGGGGAATCTAGGATGAATCTTAGGCTTCAATATGCATTTAAATAAGTAATTATTCACTGTTAACTCAAAATCGCTGATAACTGTAATAAATTTGGGTGGATTTTTTAAACTGTTCAAAGTAGTTGTCATAAGATAGTGGTCACTGGTGAATGAGGGTTTAATGTGAAGTTGAAAGAGCATGAAGGCAGATAAAGAAGCAGACAGATTAGGAGGAAGCTCTCTTCTGTGCTGTGACTACGAGGAGGAAAGAAAAGAAGGTGATGATGCATGCAGATATTCTGCCATATTTTAGAGCCATGTTTACTGTGTTGACTGCCTCTGTTAAAATCATTGATCAGTGTTCTGCTCAAAGCTCCAGCCACATTATTGTTAGACTAGAATGTTCATGACCCTTCAACATATGTATGTATATATATATTTATCTTGCTGTTTCTGAAACACTTTCTGCTTCTTCTTGTTTCCTTTTACAGTGTCTCACCATTAATGCACAGTCAACAGAACCCATTGCACCACTGACTACCACAGATTCTACCAAACACTATTTGCAAATATAGAGGGCTACAAAGCCTCTTAGGACAGAGTCCGCTTACGATTCCCTTTCTGTGCACTGCATCCTTGAATAGACCACACAAAGATCCTTAAGCCAAAATCCCTCCCTGGTATTTAATTCTAAATGAGTAATTACTGGGTGTGTCAGTGTGTCTTAGGTTTGCAGGTAGGCTGGGTAAAGGAGCGCATTTGCACTCTGGCTGTGGAGCAAATTGCACTCTCACAGAGTTACATTCTGAAAGACACTGCATCTCTGGGCAGCCGCTGAAGAACCCAGTCACTTAGGGGGGACAGACCACATACAGCTGCCAAGATGTGTGACATGGGGGGACTGGATAACCTGGTGGCCAACACGGCCTACCTAAAAGCTCAGGGTGGTGATGACAAGGAGATGAAAAAGCGCCGTCGTAGCTTGTCTCTCCCCAAGCCTGAGCAATGTGCTGCTGTACGAGCTTCAATTGAGAAGGACTTCACAATGCTTTGTGAAAGGCAGCCTGTTGGCAAAAAATTTTTCCGTGACTTCCTGGCAAATAAGCCTGAGTATAAGCTTGCTGCAGAATTCCTGGATGAGCTCTATGACTGGGATCTGGCTGAGGGTGCTGCAAAAGACAAGGCACGCCAAAACATCATCAAAAAGTATTGCAAGGCTGACTCCAAGAATTTCCTGTCCTTTCTAAGTGGGGAGCCTGCTGAGAAATGCAAGTCTGTGACAGATGCCAACTTTGAGGAGGTGATGAAATCCAAAGTCCAGGAAGGTGTGAGAGAGTATCTAAAAGGCAAACCGTTCACTGAGTACCAGAGCAGTCCATTTTTTGATAAATTCCTGCAGTGGAAAGAGTACGAGAAACAGCCCATCAGTGAAAAATACTTCTATGAGTTCAGAACTCTTGGCAAAGGAGGTTTCGGAGAGGTAAGCATGCAAACACACCTTCATATAATTTTATTAAAGCGTTGAAATATGTGTTACTTCAGATTATGTTTCTTAAAACATAACTTTAAGTTGCAGGTTTCTTTCTGTGCTTCTTAGGTAAGATGGTATTACCATTATATTTTATATATTGATGCAAAACTGAAACATAGTATGCATTTAATAACTTTTGACATGGCAGATATGGGGAAGTAAAGTGCAGTTTCAGTGTTGTAAGATTGTTGGTAAATGTTAAGCTATAGATATTTACAGTATATTTGCTCTGAAGCAAAAAAGGGATATTCAGGGACCATGGATCAATTAGAAAGACTTAGTTAGTTTCAGTGTATTCATGAAGTCTTGTAGCGTGTAGGCATACTTCTTGAATTTGAGGAAATCATGGCTTATCTTTCCCAAAGTAACAAAGTCACAATGCAGGAAGCAGAGGACTTGCTTTGATAGAACTAGAAAAGTCCTATGATGAGCAAAAAGAAGCATGAGTTCTTGCAAATGAAATATAATGTTGTGACAATCATTGAAACACATTTGAGATTGATGAGAAATGTTCGAAGAAATTCAAAGACATGTTGTCAAATCTTGTCATAGTTTTGCCTAAAAGCATCACATGAAGATACAGAGGACCCACAATCGAACCCTGAGGAATCCCTTTTCTAGTCAAGCTTTTAGCAACAAGCTTGAATATACAACTTAATCAGTAATTGAGATTTAGAAACAGGTTTAGACATCTCAAAATGATTACAGTAATATTTTTAGCACTGTATTGCTAATTAAGACAATTATGAGGTCTGCTACTGTAACCTAGTTTATGTCTGCTGTGACTGAAATACTATTTTCTCATTGCAGAACAGAGTACAAACTTGATCCTCTCTTTATAGAGAAGGAATATCAGAAGTAAATGTCTAGTTTAAAGATGTGAGTGAGACAGCTAACAAGCCAGGTTGGCTTCTTGTGCCACTTTTCTTCCCTTCAGTCCTATCAATGATTCTATGACAAGTTCCATAGAAATAGTAAAATGAGACAAAGCAAACAAATCTCTCTCTGCTGGTATAAAAGAGGGATGATGTGGTGTCACTAGTGAAATTATGAAACTTGTGAGGGCATCAATTAATGATTTAAGGTATCTGTGTAATTTTTGATTGGTATACTGTAATAATACACTGAAGCAGAAATCCTTTTTATTTTCACAGTTTTCCTAAAGAGAACTTTCATTCCTATTACACTTTCAAACAGAAGACAAATAGTGGTCAGATGTTTGTTTGCTGATACGTGTAGCACAGTTGTTCAAGACCTGCAGCCTAGTATTAGTAGACCATGCTTTTTTCTGTCAAAAATGGATTTTAATGATTTGAAAGATACATTTTTGGAAACTGTTAATAAAAACATCTTCTTAATTTTCTCCAGGTATGTGCTGTTCAGGTGAAGAACACAGGCCAGATGTATGCCTGCAAGAAGCTGTGTAAAAAGCGTTTGAAGAAGAAGGGTGGTGAGAAAATGGCCCTGCTGGAGAAGAAGATCTTGGAAAAGGTCAACAGTCTGTTTCTTGTCAACTTGGCATATGCTTATGACACCAAGACCCACCTGTGCCTTGTCATGACCCTGATGAATGGTGGAGACCTCAAGTACCACATTTACAACATAGGTTATGATGGCAAGGGTAATGACAAGGGCATTGAGATGAAGCGCATCCTCCACTACACAGCGCAGATCACCACTGGCATTCTGCATCTGCACGCCATGGATATCGTATATCGTGACATGAAGCCAGAGAACGTGTTGCTGGACAGCCAAGGCCAGTGCCGACTTTCAGATTTGGGTCTGGCCATTGAGATTGCTCCAGAGAAGACTGTCACCCAAATGGTGAGTGGATATACACACGACAGTGATATCTCTTTAAAACTGCAAATGCCCTCCCTTCACTTTTGAAACACAATGAAGAAGTGCACTAAGTACATAAAGGTGCATTTTTAAAGCCATCAGGATGCTGCTGAAATGAGATGACCTTGCTGGCTGTTATCAGCAATGATAATGGAATCACAATATAATTATTCATCGTGGTCAAAGATATCTATCCTAAAGGGCCATTTCACTCTAGGTCTTTGAAATTGCATTCACCAAATGGCAGGCAGGCTGTAATGTGTAGCTGATCAGTCATTATTTATATGGTTAAACTGAGTTTAGACATACTCAGAAACAGTACAGAACTTGAACAGAGAAGAAACACAAAGACATACAGAGCACTGGTGAAAACCTCATCTAAAATGTCTGCCCTGTTTGAGCTCACTCATCATTATGAGCATAAAGCTAAAAACTGGACTTTTGGACAGGCTGCCCGTCTTGTGATGGTTTTTGCTTTAAATCCGGACAGGGATTACTGGATTGCTTAAAGAATCGTGCAGTGACAGTCTCTGAATCCATTATATAACTAATTTGATCCTTTAGCTGTCAGATTATAGCCTGGCCATTTATAGGCCACTGTTTAATGTAGGGGGCTATGTTGGAGACCTTGGAGGTCCAGTGCTCGTAGCAGTTGCAGTCCATGAATGTAGGAAGGCTTCCTTTAGCAGCTTGGAGGCAGAGATTTAATTATGAAGAGGCATTGCCTAGAAAGAGTTTCCTCAGCTGTGTAGTTTCTTCTGCACACTTTGCAAAGCCAGCAGATCTTCTTGCTTTAAGTAATACAGATGAAATGTCATAGATGTTTTTAGCTTGATGTTGCACCACATTGGCTGCACAGGAAGGTCATTACATCTGACTGTTGATCACTAAACAACAATCAAAAAGAAAAGTTTGTCAGTGAGAGAGTATAATAAGGGTCAATCAGATCAATCACTTAAAATTTTGTCAGGTGTTGACAAAAAAATGTATACAGGTAGGTCATGACCCCAAACTAATTAAATTACTGATATAAGAATCTAAGAATGACCCAATGTACAGGACATAATTTTGAGATATTTTTTCTTACGTTTTTCCCCATAATATATTATTCCTTACACGCACTAGCCTGCGGATGACCTAAAAAAAAAAAGAGGAAGTATTTTGCAAGGGTTTTCTTTTCTGGACGTCTTGGAGACTTACCTGCACTAGCAAAGAGTAAGCTCTCGGTTCCATGAAAGTCCAGTAAGCTCATTATCCAGCACTCTGATGCTCCTCAGCCAGCCAAAATGACTGGGCTAACCTCGTACAAGCAAGGCTGGCTTTGGTCCTCTAATCCTCTTACTGGGTATTACACAAGTCTGTCCCTGATTAGATTGACAGATCCAGGTAAAAACTTGTGTTGAATATGTTCAGACAAATTAGTTTGCAAATAAGGTTGACTTCAACTGGCCAGATATATCTGTTACAACTGTTCCTTGCATGTAGTAAGATCAGACTGATTAAAGATTTAAGAATTTTGCCCCTTTGACTGACCTGTGCAAGGTTCTATATTTGTTAGGTCAAAGTGATTACAAACAGATATACATCTGATGAACAGACGTCACAATAAGCTACCAGAGCAAGTTAAAAATGATGCAGGGGTGTAATGGATTTGCAAGCTAGGTGACACAGGGATAAGTATTGGGACCAAAACTTTTTGACATCAATAGAGTTGTATTAGCCTATCATATTCTTTATGAATCAGTCAAAAAGGTGTATCCTGGCAAATCTGTGGCCAGGTCTTTTCACAGGCTTTAATCATGAAGTAGCTCAGAGTTAAATCTGTCGAGCAGAGAGAAAAGAAAAAATCTTGACATTTTTCTTGACTCTAACAGTATGAGAAGTTGTAAGAGCTTGTAAGGTGATGGAGTGTCTGATGCCAGAGTCTGTGCAAAATATTAGAAGAAATTCTCTGACTTCATGCTAAATGTCTTTTAGCTATTACTGTGTTAAAGCAGCTGTAAAAGGAAAGGGGATCCTACAGTGCTTAGAGTACCGATACATCTCTTTACTTGCTAATATAGGCAACTCTTCAACAAGATTTATGCTACAGGGTTCTTTCAGGTCTTTGTGGTAACAAAGGATAAGCTCTTAGCTATATGACAGGAATATATCTATGTGTCGTCTGGATCTTAATCGTTTCTACTGGTAGCTGTACTATCCAGGAATGGCTAGCCTTTATATAAGAGGCTGGCCGACTCTGTCAGTGTGTAGACACACATGACTCTTGACAGGTAGTAGGCTTAGCATTAGGATTAAGCTCCTGCTCCGAGGCTGCAGGTGAGGTCATAGCGGGATGTGAGCAGAGGAAAGAGTGAGATCAGAGAGGGTAAGGTCAAAATTAAAGTTAAAGGAGACAGAGGGGTAGATGCCGAAGACAAGAAAACCTTGTATGAAACACTTGGAAGTGTTAACTTTCAACACTTATATGAACATCACGTGTCTCAGTTTTAAAGTTGTTCTTTACCAGCCTGTCCCTCTACAAGACCATCAGTCTGCCCTGTGTGCCTGTTCAGGAACAAGGTTAATCATTGTACTCTCAAAAAAAGTCAGTACATATTTTAGGATTTTGCATCCATTGCTCCCATCTCCAGAACTATGTTCTGAAATAGAGATCTCAAGGTTTCTAAACATATGAAAACACATTGTAGTTTCTAACATGTGCCATTGTATAAATAAGCATTTTTAGTTGTACCTCATATTCACCCCCCGCCATCACCACCACCACCTCTCTCTCTCTTCCCCAGGCTGGCACTGGAGCGTACATGGCTCCTGAGCTCTTGAACAAAACTCCATACAGGACATCAGTGGATTGGTGGGCCCTGGGCTGCAGTATCTACGAAATGGTGGCTGGCTACACACCTTTCAAAGGCCCTGAGAGCAAGAAGGAGAAGGTGGAGAAAGAGGAGGTACAGCGCCGCATTCTCGGCGAGGAACCCAAGTGGGAGCACAGGTGCTTCGATCCTGTCACCAAGGACGTCATCCAGCAGTTCCTCAAGAAGAAAATTGAAGAACGCCTGGGCGTTAAGTAAGAGGTTCTTTCACTCTTTCAAACTATGAATCAGTCCTGTGCTGTCAAATGATTTCAAACTTGGCTTAGTGGATCTGAATTTTTTCAATATGTTGTCTACTTTTTGTGCATTCGAAATGAGTATGCTATAATAATAGTATATTGTGAAAAAATGCACCTGAAATCAGTTCCAAAAACAGTTTGGGATTAAAGAAATGTTCATTTGGAATTAGTTCATTTTTTGATTTTCGAGGGATGTTAACAACAGGCACCACCCAAAATGCCTCTCAACACAACTGGATAAACCTAAAACCAAGCAGAGCAATAAAACTTGATCTATGACCAGTCAGAACAATAAAACATGTCACATAGTGATAAGTGACCGATGCAAGTCAGGGCAGTGCTTGGTCCAATTTCAAGCAGACCAAAAAAAAAAAAAAAAGGTGGCAAGATCACAAACTTCCCAAGTTACATCTAAACAGTAC
This sequence comes from Naso brachycentron, assembly GCA_029874485.1. NCBI lineage: Eukaryota > Metazoa > Chordata > Actinopteri > Acanthuriformes > Acanthuridae > Naso > Naso brachycentron. The sequence goes on from JAQFJA010000004.1 coordinate 7,359,770, forward strand.
AGTTTCCGAAAAGATCTGAGATGGGACAAAGGCAACAGAATGACATCTTGACTGATGTTTGTGACAGTCAGATCTGACTTTTGTGAGCCTGTTGAGTTGCTGGACAAACATTTAGCTATTCAGTCAGTTCAGCGAAATCTGTGACTTTTCAAACCTGAACTGATAAATCTCTTCTGTCATTGTATCAAACCTGTCTCATATTAGATTAACAGTTGTGATTAGCCCAACTGGGGGCAGGTCAGGTGACTATCAGTCTGAATAGAAGGAGGGCCTGACTCATGAGAGTGAATAAAACATCAGTTTGGCAGATCTGCCTGGTTCTTGGACTTTTTATTGGAATTTGGATGCAGGAAACTGGAGTGAAACAACATGCTTATTTAGAATGAATAAGTGAGAAAGAGAATATCAAGCATTGAACACCTTTTCCTTTCAAACACTAATGGAGAAGTATATTTTTTGCTTTCTAAATAGGAACAACATGGAGGACCCCAGGAAGCATGAGTGGTTCAAGTCCATCAACTTCCCCCGTCTGGAGGCCGGGCTTGTGCCCCCTCCTTGGGTGCCCAAGCCCAATGTCGTCTATGCCAAGGATACCGGTGACATCGCTGAGTTCTCCGAGATAAAAGGCATCGAGTTTGACGCCAAGGACGACAAATTCTTCAAGGAGTTTAGCACAGGGGCTGTGGCCATTCAGTGGCAGCAGGAGATGGTTGAGACTGGACTGTTTGACGAGCTAAATGATCCCAACAGGAAAGAGGGTGGAGGAGATCCAGATGATGAAAAGAAGTCTGGCACGTGTATATTGCTGTGAGACCCCACATGTTTGATGTCATATACCAGTATAACATGCAATAACTTGTTTGTCAGTAAGATGCGCAATAACATTGATGTAAAGGACAGACCATGTTTTATGAAAGCGACAAGCACAAGCATCTATGTTGAGAAAGACGTACCATCTCTCTCTAAAAGGATGCTCACGGTTTAGACATTTAATGCTTTAAAGGCAAGGTCTAACAAAATATGAAGGATATGATGATGTATTTTGAGCATCATCTCTCTGGTTGATGACTTTTTTGCAAATATGATTATCTCATGGTGTAGACTTGCAACCCCATTGAACAAAAATGACTGCTAGGAGTAATTTGTACGACCTTTTTATTAAAGATACTAGTGTTTGATTAGTAAGTAACAGGCCTTCGTGCCAGAGAAACACTACATTACTTTATGAGGAAAATGTCTGAATCCAAACTGAGTAGATACAGTAGAATTACATGCTAAAGCAATGCTGTTGCATTCAACATTAAGCTTTAAAGCAGTTTGAACGAATGTCTCGTAGAGCTTGAAAGTGTTCCGTTTGAGTTTTTTAGGTGGACGACCTGAAAGTGGCAGCATTTCATAGCACTTCCTCTCCATTTTTTGCCCTTTACTGATGCCATCTCTAGGTCACACCGTTTCTACAATAAAGAGTGCTTTTAAATCACTTGGCAGAGATACTTCTAGTATTTAACTTTACATGCTGTGATCCTGAACCTCATTAAGGGTGATTACTGCATTTACACTCTATATATTTTAGTTTTATAAAAACTATAAAAAGCAAGTGTTGCAACTGTATTTATTGTATATAAAGAAATCTATCTATGCACAGAGAGAAAGGGAAAGATGTAAGTAATGTAAAATCTAGTATTTATTTTAAACAAAATTAAGAATACTGAAGACCTTTTCACTGAGTCCCTCTACTGTTGGTGCTATGAGGCTCAGCTTAGTGACAAATGGAGATTCTGTAGCTCTGGGAAGCTGAGAGATGAGTGCAGAAACAGCAGGTACAGCTGCGTATGAAGGAGGACAATTCAGAGGAGTTGAGCAACAAATTCCTCCAACAGGAATGTGCAGGTTGCCCTGTTCACAGCCCTGAAAAACTGCGACATGTCAGGGCTCTTTTCTTAGTTTGAGATGAGTGTGATTTACTCAAACTAGCCAGATCCTGAAGAAGACCACTGTGGTCGTTAAGCTCAATAGAGACGCAGGGAAATAGTTCAAAAGAGAATCCTTGTTATTCTTGTTTACTTGTCTCAGGGTAATTATTTCCAGATGTTGGGCAGAGTTGAGTTTTTACAGTTATTGTTAACAATATGATATGAATATATATGATATATGTACTTGTAAATATAACATAAGAGGAATTGCTACAATAGAAAAGTCGGATATGAAGCAGAAACTTCCTTGAATCTTGAATCATTTGAATAAATTAAAATATTTGTCTTGTAAAATGTGTCTGCTCCATCATTATGAATATTCATGTGTTTGTGTCAAAGAATATGTTGCAGTCTTGAGGCTGAAAAATGCTTGAAGAGCACAGCTACCACCCGCGTCAGAGAAGACCTCAATTTGTGCCATGTACGCATGTTCTCTGAGCTATAAATAACCACAGAGAAAGTGCTGCCGAGGACGCTGGAGTAAAACCTAAAAATATCAGCCGCATGAATCCCTTACAGGATGCTGACTACAGTCAGGCTCCAGGCTGCTATAAATTAGCAAGTTCAACTCTTAGCTGATAAGGCGATAACCAGCATTATCCTTGCGCCTTCTTAGCTTAAATCAGCTTCAAATCCCCTCAGGTTTTGAAGCATCTTAATATTTCTGCCAAGTTACAGTTTGAGCAGAAGGCAGCAGCTACAGAGCCAAACTATACATGTTTTTTTCCTTCATTTTGACATAACATTTTTGTAGAAATAATATTGTATTGTAGAAATGGAATTAAAGACAATCTAAAAATTTGTGAATTTTTTTAAGATTGAATTTTTATTTTAAATTATTATCAACATTTCCAACATTTCCTAGTTTACGTCTACTTTTTACTTTACTTAGAAGGTTAGGTCTAAGGAAGATGATGAAAATACCTTTCTGGTAGTTTTCTTTTGTCAACAACACCAGTTGTTTACAGCTTTCTGACTCAAGGACGTGGTGCAGCTTAATCTTAAGGGATTATCTCACATGGCAGGAGTACAGACTGCTGTTGACAGTGAAGGACAGAGCTGCTGCAGCCTCAGGGAACCACAGGAGCTAGAAGGATGGAGGTGATGTGAAAATAGAGCAGACAGGTGTGATCAGGCTTCTTTAACATGGACCTTTTCTACATTTTACAGCCAGTGCAGTTCCTGTGGGTATAGTTATAGGTACAACCTTTCATTCAGTTATTAGGCTGTAGGTTATCTTTCAGGTTTAAGAGATCATAATTTGGGATATAAAGTTTTATTGTCATCCTTCTTATGTCCCCCAGATGCTCTTCCTTAACTCTGTGATTTTATTAAATTTCCTGATGCACGGATAGCTTCACTTGCTGAAGTAACTGCTAACTGCTGCTTACTGTTGCTGCCGTTTGCCAGTTAGCTCAGTTAATATAGCTTGTTACAGTTGCATTACTGTATAGTGTGTGTGTGTGTGTGTGTGTGTGTGTTTGTGTTTGTGTGTGTCTGCATTCATTATCAGTGCCTGCTGAGAGCGTCTGATTTAATTCATCTTTTGTTTGATGATATAGTAAATATATTATGTTAATGATATGTTATGATGTAAAAGACCTACACCACGTTCAGTATGATACTTTGTACTGTTTCACTTTGAATATTAGAGTAAAAACAAAAAACAAACCACTCATGTAACTCAATTTGCTACAAGTTAAGATTAATAACCATAGAGGGATAAAAACATGCCAGGCTGACATTGGTGTGATGTAAGCAACAAAGCTACAACTGTGCAGAATTGACCAATAGACAATAGTCTAATAGTAATTTTGGTGGAGATGGGGCGCCCCAAATCAAATTTTGTTCAGGGCCCAAGAAAGGCTTGGGCCAGCCCTGCCCAAACATTATAACTACAGCTGATCTGGGTATAAGTATCTGGTCATTTCAACCTTTGATTTACCTGTAAGGAAAGATGGTTTCCTGAACTTTGCACATGTATAGTGAGAGTATGGTTTTGGGGGAGAAAAAAAGGTCCTTTGAAACCTTACCCAACCATTTTCAAAGTTTAAAAAAAAAAAAAAAAAAAAAAAAATCAGATTTGACTTCCATACATGCAACTTCTATGCCCCAGTGATCATTGGAAGCGCAGTTTTAGCTCTCTTGCCATTCATTTAGTCAGGGGTTTGGTATTGAAAGCCTGAAGTAACTGCCCAGGACATTTTGAAAAGAAGGTGGCTGGGTAGCAAAACTTGCCTAGGAGAACCTTGCTGACTCTGCCCCGACCAGACTGGGAGCTGAGAACACTTGGAGAGCGTTAGTGTTTAAACCTCTAGTGCTAAGCTAAGGACCGCCAGGAGGAGGAGGTTTTCAGGACAGGAGTGGGTAATACTGACAGGGATCAACGTCACAATGGGCAGCAGAACCAGAGCCAGGCAAATGGGCAACAGAAACCTCTGTGGATATCAGGGCAGAGGCCAAGCAACGAAAAAAGTTGTTAACTAACCTAAGAAGAAAAAAGAGGCAGTGACCAAACAAGATGCCGGACAAGAGTAAATCTCTGAGGTGAAAGAGGGTAAAAAACAACTTAGTAATTACCAACTACGCTCATTTTTCTGTGGCTGATTGACACCAATTAATGCAAAAGCAGTGTCACATTTAATTATGTGGATATGTCAAAATCAATTTTTGTTGTTTAAAAAAACAAAATGATAAATTGAAAAATAAAAATGTATCACTAACCTAGTGAATTTCTCTGTAAATGGTGGGCCCTCCAGCATATCCATGTGTCAGCTTCACTCTGCCCTGGCTGTTTCTGGCTCCCTCATGTGGCTGCATAATTTGATTGAGGCGTTTGTGATCGAAGGCCAAGACAGTCTCAGCAAACCTTCTCTGTCTACATGGTCTGTCTCTACTGTGAAGTTATAAAACATGCAATCAATTTTGAATTCACATCCTTGGGTATTATAGAGGTTGACAGTAACTAATCAAAATAATTGAAACGCTAACAGAACCTTGGGGCACCCATATCTCTTCCACACTACATGTTAATGAAAATGCTTTTAAGTGCATTTATATGATAGATACAGTTACAAGTTTCTTTGCAAATCAAGAGTTTGCTTTTGGGCGACATACTCGATATGCAATACAAACATACACAGCATTTTAAAGAATTAATCAGTAGTTGTTTACCTTTTTGGCTTGGAACAAAAAGCAGTGCCTTGCTGGGGGACCTTGTCTCATTTCAGATATCTATCATGAGTCGATAGCAGTCAAACTAAAGAAAGATTTTCTCTCCGAAGTTCTCAGATGGCTTTATTTAAATAAAATTTTAAGTCCCAAAGAGATAAAAGAATGTTTCACAAAAAGCAATTATTAGAGACAAGTCTAAAATATGAATGCACAGGGAACAACTCGACTAAGCTACCCAACTGTATATAAAGTGGTCAAACTAGCTTCACTTGGAACAGCAACAATAAAATGCTGTGCACACATTTATGCATCAATATCCTCAGTCTAACGATATCATAATGCACAGAGGAAATGATTCCTGCAGAGCCAGTCCTTTACCTTTTGCATTGGTATCGTTACTTTCACTGCTGACAAAAGCTGCGGACGAATGAAAAAGATTAACAAAGTAGGCAGGAGAAAACCTTTTTTTTTTTTTTTCTTCAAAATCACTTTTATTCCACAATTTATTTCATCAGGTCTTAAGGCACCCTGAAGAGATGTTACAAGTTGTTCTTTCAAATGTGGGTTCCTTTTAAGACTGTGTAAACATAGCTTTGAATAAGATAATTTCCTGTAAATCTTTGCTTAAATTATTTCTTTACAGTGCACAGACATTGTGTTTTGTGACAAAAATACAGTGTGAATTAAGTAAATATGGTAGATAGTGTATATATATATACATTGAAGAGTAATAGATTGGCAGACAATCAGATCAACAGGCTGAAGAAGAGAGAAAACTAACAAACAATCTTTGAGACCCAGATAGATATACAGATCACGTAAAGATATACAGTACATAGTTACAGTGAACTTTTTCTTTTTGCAACGCTTCCCGAGCGCCTCTCCGCCTTATAAGCAATTTTTACACTGTACCTTCTGTGTGTATGTGTGGGTCTGTGTGTGTGTGTGTGTATGTGTGTGTGTGTATTGCCTCAGCCACCATCAATATGAAGCACCCTCGTGAGAGGTGGAGCGAGACAACACATCTAGTCCTGGAGGGCTCACCCACAAATGTCGAATATTGCAATGGAGAGGTGAGTAAACAGGAAGACGGGCAGACAGACAGACAGACATGCAGACAGACGGACAGACAGACAGCACAAGACTGGGTTGTGGCGACGCAGACCACAACACAAATATCTATCTATAATTCCCTAAATATGGTAAAGATCACAATGTATTTATATGTAGAAAGGGACTTTGTAATTGGCATTTCATATACAGGGATACAGTGGCTATACTTGATTATCAAGGTACGTTCCTATGAAGTCTTTGTGGTGTAATAATGTGAATACTCTGGAGATGTGTTTGAAATGTTCTACTTTCTCAATTGCACTATACAGCAAGATAAAAATCCTCTCGACACCAGCGATAATACAGTCGTTCATACAGTATGGAGAGATGAAAAACAACACGCTCCTCCTGACAGCAGGGGGATCTAAAAAACATTTCAAAAACGTTGTATCAGCAATTACACAACAGCTCCAAATGGCTTGGTTGCAATGGCTATAAGTTATCTAATCACATCAATGCTAAAAAAAATCAAATCAAATCAAATCAAATAAACTGAGTGAGGAATGAACAGTGCAACAAGTGAATAAAAGGATGGATGGATGAATGGATGGATGGATGGAGGAGCAGAGCTTGTGTCTTGTGCTGGGGATCTTTGAGGAGGTCAGCAAGGAATCATGAAGGAAAGAAGGGTCAGAAATGTCATCAAACATTCAAAATCTGTATCTGACTGGCTCAACTACCGCAAGCACAACCAATCTGCATTAAAACTGTTTAGCCACATCCTCAAAAAGAGCAGTCTTTGTGACGCGTTTGACACTTCCTTCCTTCTTTTTTTTTAGTTTTAACATAAATCCTTAGCGAACGTTGGCAGCCTCTGCATTGGGTATCTTTTGAACGGACATCTTCTCCTTTACTCGATCACCTTGATCCTGAAGGTGACACGGCCCAGGAACTTGTCCCTGTCGTCGTTGTTGCGGAGGTCGGAGCCCTCTACCCTGCACTCCACCGCCAGCTCCTTGTTGTAGTCGTCCTTGGTGAGCAGTAGCTTCACAGCCACCAGGGGCTGCACGTAATTCTCCTGCGTCAGGAAGGAGACAGCCGCCTGTCAATAACACATCCCTGTAAGGATGTTAACAGATGTGATCTGACCAGAGATAAATACTTACATGGGCTTTCTTGCCATAATAGGGGAAATACATCTTATCAATGCGTCCCTCACTGGGGAAATACTGCATTTGGATTGGGCTCTCTTTCTGCAAAGAGGAACATCTGTTAGTTAATGTAAATTGGACATCAAATGCATTTAATTATATTAAATTAATAGCAAATCATTCATTATTTCAAGATGACGAGACGGAACATGAAAAAAAGGAAAATTAATGACCCTCTATAGCTTGTGAGGAGACTTAAATGAGGTAGAAAACATGATGTGCTCTGTTTTAATCTGCAAAAAGGACATTTGTGACTAAAATTACGCAGACTGGATGAAAATGACTTGAAAATGGCACTAAGATGGGCTTAGAGGCACCTGCATAATGACCTGTTACATAATAAAAATGTGTCAACACTCCTACTGGCCTTATCCTCGTAATTTCCATATTATCTTACCCTAAAGCCGTCAGTGACAGCATGCAGAAAGAAATCAGACACAAAACAAACAAACAGAAGGAAGAAATGAAAGCAAGATCAACAGAAAGAAAATACTGACACTGTTATGGTCATTTTTTATGAAGGAAATGAAAAGAAAACAATACACATACAAGCAAGTGGCACATGTGCAGTGTTGTGTGGAAAAATATGTTTACTTTGACTGTGCAGTTGATGTAGGGATCTCCACGAGGTTTGAGGCCGATGATCTGTGAGGGGAGGTAAACAGGAGAGGTTGAGACTTTCAAAGTTAGAACTTGATCAAGTTAATCATAATTTTGGGAAATGTCAGCAAGCAACTAAAATAATGGACAGACTCCATGAATTAGGAGCTCTTTGAGAGGGAAGAAAAGGGCGAAAGGCCATTTTAAAACCGCAATTGCTCAATGAAAAATGTTTTTACCCTGTTCATTTTCAGCAGCACGCAGGGTTTCCCCTCAGAATATCCAAAGGTGGTATCAGAGAGGCCGGAGCAGAGACTCAGAAAGCCCCTCTTGAAGCGACAGGCTTTCTTTGACATGTCATTGCTATCCTCCTGCAAAAAATACTCTCCAGGGCTACATTCTTCGTTCTTCTCCTGCTCCGTATCATTGTAACCTGAGAGACAGACGGAGATACATCCAGATAAATAGGAACGAAGCATTGGAAAACGATCCGGAAGAAGGAGAATGGAATCTGTTTTAGTATTTATTCATCTTCAGGGAGATGTGCACTTACTTTGCAAGAAGGATTCCAGATGGTTGACATACTGTGAATACTTGCTCTGGTCAGATTTGTTGAAGGCAATGTCCAGTGAATTAGGACGAATCACCAACCCTGCAATGAAGAAAAAAGCAAAATGAGCAGAGTAAATGTAGTGAATGACCTCGATGAAAGGAATGCACAGCCATCAACTGGGATTTGTCTCGAATTGCAGCTGGACAAAAAACATTTCCCTCCACTGATAATATCACACAGGAAGCCTTCAAAACAGATCAATACAAAAAGCAGCTGTAATGTACCACATTATTGTGACAGCATCTCATCGGTGCCGGCATGAATAATGGATGTGCTCAAAGAGAAATGCTGCCAGTTCCAGTAGCTGAAAGCCCTGTTTGCTCCTCTGTGCTGTGTATTGAGAGACACTAACCTGGGGAGGGAACGCGGTCTCGGTACCTCGGCACGTAGTCATCCAGAGTGAGCAGCATCACCCACATGGTCAGGGCGAACATACCAGCCAAGAAGCAGTAGAAAACCAGGTAGAACAACAGGATGAGGGCTGGAGGAAGTTTGAGGAACAGAAATAGAAAGAGGATATAATAAGGGAAAGAAACAGAGCGCACTCATGTATAATTAATTGGCTTTAACCACACACAGACTCGGACAAATGCCGTCTGATTTCTCAAATCTTTCCTCATCTGCTGGCTGAAGGAAACTCTCATTTGAGCGTACGTTCCCTTTGAGAGAAACCATTTTGGATCAAGGAGGGATGCTACTCACTGCTAACAAATCTGAGGCCATTTTTTCACTGGAGACCTCCCAGTTTCATTTAAGACAGGATTTAAGGATGACGCTGCAGAGCTCAAAGCATCTAAAGCCTCATTTATCCAAAGCAGGGAGGGAGGAGAATGAGCCACTTATGGAAACATCTGACTCAAAATGGTTCACCACCATCCAGCTTGCACAGCACCGATGCCCTCTAAGTTAACCAAGAAAAAAAAAATTAGATAGACCCCACACCTTCCTGCTGTACATCCCCCCTTCCTCTCATTCCTCTCCAACGGTATCCCACAATGCACCTGCCTAGTGCGTGAAAGGGAGAGAAAGAGGAGAGAGGGAATCCCATTTGACCTTGACAGGCATGCTAATGTGGGCGGCCATGCAACTGCAATGGAGCATCCCACTGCACAGCAGCACAGGGGCCCAAGCAGCCTGACAGCCCGCGCTAGCCTATAGGAGCTGGCTGCTGGAGGGAGGGTGGTGTGTTACTACCTCACTCAGGAAATAACTGGGGAATCATTACATAAAAATGTATGGGTTGAGCAGCAATAGATTGAGCTCAGGAATGCTGTAGCACCTCCTCAGATGTGATTAGGTAATGAGAGGTTTAATCCATCAAGGGGGCTTCACTGTGATTTTCCTGATTAATACAGATGATAAATATTAATAAGAGTGGATAAAAAAAAATCTTTGCTGTGGTGATTGATCGCCACCTGGCTGGTGATTTCAGCTGAGCAGAAAAGAGAGGCTGGTGCACACCTCTGATAGCATCATTCATCTTGGTGAGCCTCTTGGTACAGGCTTCTCCTTTACACCTTCATGTAGGCCTATGGTGGCTTCTCCGATAATCCAAAATCTATATGCCAGTTATTTGAACCCATCCATGCACAGAAATATACAGCAGGCTATATATATTCAGGGGGCACACATCTATTAATACATTGAAAGTGGAAACAGGACACCAGATTCGGTATAAGCCCCGTGAATGTCAAAGCACATCCACTAATTGACTGCTGTGGAACGGGGGATCCTTACCCCAGCTGCTGGCCGTGCGACCCAGCAGCTCCCCGGTCCTCGGGTTGTAGATGGAGTCCTTCCAGCTGGACGTGTTCTCCTTGTTGGCCGGTTTATCCTCGGTGCTTGCCATGGTGATTTTTTTTCCTTTTGCACCAAAACGTGCGGTTTCCTCTGTCTAAAAAAATGCAGAAAAAAGGGACAGCGGGCGATGTAGTGAAGCGAAGAAGCCGGCGAGGCGGCGGTGAGTGGAGTGGGCGGTGTAGAGAGAGAGAGAGAGAGAGAGAGAGAGAGAGAGAGCAGAGAGAGAGATGCTCTGGTGGAACAAAAAAAACCGAGAAGGGGTAGGTGAGGAACGGAGAGAAAGAAATCTGTGACGTCCACACGAGCCCCGTCGTGGCAGCTGATGCAGTGCGACCAGATGGATGCCCGTTGGTTAATGACGGAGAGACGCAGACGCACCGTTACGCGCACAAATTATAAAAACAGCACGCATTACCTCTATTATTGTCAACTATATTACAATAGCTACATGCATTTGGGAACGGCCTGGGGTCTCCATTTTCATAAAAATGTCTGCAGGCTGCGGGATTCCCAGCAAACACACGAAATGTGCAATTTTCAACATGAAACCAAAGAATTTCGGACTCAAAGAGCGTCTACGTGAACCTGTAGGTCTCATAACGGTTATTTTAAAGTGTCTATGGCTTTACACTGAAGTGATCCATCATTCTGATTTGTTATAGGTTCACCACAGCTCCTCTGTATGCGTTGAGTCACCAAACCGGTAACCAATCCTGTAGACTGGAGTGCATTTCGACAGCAATGGATGCTCCGCTAATAACTCCACAGACAGCTCTGGTTAAGAGCTCACACACACACACACACACACACACACACACACACACTTCAATGTACCAGTACATAGATGCCAATGATCAGCATGTTTAAAGTCCATGAGGATGTTATTTGTGACTGCCTGGTTGAGCATAGATATTTGGAGCATTTGCCAATCCTTGTTGCTATGGCAATTGAGCACTACTGAAACTAGAATGTGTGTATGTGCGTGTGTGTGAGAGAGGGAGAGAGAGAAAGACAGAGAGAAAAAGAGAAAGAGAAAGCCAGATAAAAGGAGATAGAGACAGACAAACAGACAGTAGAGAGAGAGAGAGAAGTAAAGAGAGTACATAGGATAGAGAACACGTGATTGTGAACAGATGTGTGAAAAGTTAACTGACGACCCTGTTCTTCCTGGGGAGACACGCAAGAACAGCATCTCGTTTCCAGCATTAGTTTACACAGACATCAAGAAATCCGCCTCAGAACAATATATTTCATTATCTTTCAATATCCAAGATCCTGCTTTGCCACTCTGTCAACATGCCAGTCTTGTCAACAACTGAAATCAAATGAGCTGAGAGTTGAGCTTAGGCGCTCTGGCAGCAGGGGGGAGAGGCTGAGACACTAACAGGAAAAGAAAAAAAAAGACAAAAGCTTAACTTCCAACCCTCTGACACTCCACTGAACAATGCCAGTGTGTCACAGAGACGCAGAAGAGAGAGGAGGGAGTTATATAATGACCCTTGATGCAGGGTTCAGCTTGTATGGGGGAGGGGGGACTGGAGTAGTGGTCGCATTGCATCCAGTTCCTGCTGTCAGATTGAATTTGTTGCAAGGCAGGGTCCACCACAACTCATACAATGCAGTGCCAAGCACAATACTAGCGCACACACACATTTTCCTGATTAGTGTGAAAGCCGGCAGCACTGATTCATGGGCTAGTCCTGTCTGTCTCACTCACTCTAGCAAATCTTTCTCTGTGCAGGCATCCCGCTGAAAGCCAAGCCCACTGGCAGAAACACTGCCTGTATTTGAGTGAGAGGGCTGAGACTGACAGCGAGACTAGAGGAAGTGTATGAGTGCAGGAAGGAGGAGGGAGGCGTGGTAGGTTTGGAGCAGAAAAGCAAATCTGTATGGATCTGTGCGATGAACACAAAACTCACTTCTGCTCTTCCTCTAAGGGGACAAGCGCACAATCCTCCCATTGTTTAGGAAAACCCCCTTTCTGTGCACTCAATTAGCGCCCCCTTCACCATACCAGCACCATGAGCAGGAAAACACACCCCATTTGTTCTCAGTCACTCCATCCGCAAGCTACCATAGCAACCCTCACAGTGAGGTTGGTCACATCAATGGGAAGCAATCCCTACACTCATCTAACAGCCTGTGTTTGTGATAATTCCCCAGGGCACAAGACAGCAGCATTTCCCCAGAGCCCATGTGGAGGTTAAACCCTTTACGCTGCATCTGTTCACTCACCATGTCGGTGGCACCTACTGTACGTGCGAGACACTCGAATCACCACGAACAACTGCCGATAGTTTATGGTTTTAATATTAGCCCTTTCACATCATACAATGTACTTGGCATTTTCAAAGAATTTGGTAGCAAAATGTGGGATCACACAGACGTGTTACTCATTATCTCCCAGCAGCTCGGGAGGACGTTTGCCATTCAAGAACTGAATGAAGCACAAGCGTTAGAAATGGAATGTCATTTCGATGTGAGGCGTCAATTCTGCATTACACATGCAGTCACTTTGCATAACAAATACTT
>JAQFJA010000004.1:7378022-7397557 GCA_029874485.1 Naso brachycentron
ACCCACTCCAACACATCTGTGGAAAAAGTCACATGACAATGACATGGGAATAGAAAAACCCACATACCAAATACAAAAATCAACATGACATAAACCAGACCTGATAGGAGTCGAAAATTCCTGTTGCACTAGCGTTGGAGTAGTCTGTGGCATGGACACGTCCTAAAATAGAGGCAGTGACAAAAATAAATGCATTCAAAAATCTACTTCCAGCAGGTAAAAAACCCCTTGTATGAGCCGCTGCTTATTTTTCTAAACTCTCCCACAGGATTAAAATATTTCTGAGGAATTGCAGCAAATCAGTGACGCAATATGACTGGAAATAAAGAACCTTCAGTCTGAGTCTTAAAATCCTGTTTGACACTCTACGAAATGCAATCCACTGGATAAATTATACATTACAGTAGTGCTCAAAAGAAATTGTGCTCATAGGGAGAGGCCATTCACTTGAGCTTCACATGTAAAAACCACCTTTTGTGAGTTTGAACAGCAGCCAGGTGTCTATTGTTCCAAAGCAGCAGTTGCCCTCAGCTGCAGCTTGACGAACCTGGGAGAAGAAAAGGAACATGAAGAGGCGGAAAAGAGAAGTGAGGCGTTGTGCTGATAATGCTTATTCTAATTAACCCTTTATCACCAGCAGTTTGTGAGGATTACAGTTGTGTGCTCTGCTCTGTATTGCACCAGCGTTATTCCTACAACAGAAAATCTTTGTTTTTAAATGACACATATGTTCTCATAAGTTCTTTTTGTTTGTTACTGCAAATTACTTACAAGATGCCATCAAATGTTTCGTTTTGCGTATGAACAGAGTGCTGTACAGTGATGTGCTTGTAGCATAATATGCAATCAATAACTTTCATGTATAAGTACTGAAAAGTTTCATAGCTTGATCGTCATCAGCACCTGAGTTAGGTGCCCTTTTGTGCCCACTTTTCGGTGCTGATATGTGATTTCCCAATGGATCTGAAGCTTGGGACTAACCTAGAGACCAAACTTCCCTTAGAAAGCTAAAAGATGTCAGAGGGAGTGAAATCCAAGACTGAGTTGTTGAGCCCAGGTGACAGAGTGTCACATGTCAGGTTGTTTGCGCTGAATGTTCTCCCTCAGCACTTCAGAACACCACAGTAACACTCGGCCGTAACAGTCTGACCCTGGGGGACGGATATACTCTGTAAAACCACATGGATGTCAAGGATGTCAGGGAAAACCACCGGTATCTTGGTTTCACTCCTGACCTTGTGTGACTTCTTCAGTCTTGGAGACTGCAGGCTCTTTCACTGTGAAGACTGCTGCTTGGTCTCTGAGTTATATAACATGAAGTTTGATCATCTGTTCACCAAGATCCTTTCAAACTCTGACATGGTGCTGTTTCTGCTCGGGAGTCAGGAAATTGCAAATGCGCATGTTTCTGTGGTCACAAAAACCCATGTACAGTAACTCAGGTGCCGATATCAAACCATGTCACTTACTCAAGAGGGTTATTGCTTACACCTGCTACATGCACCTTACAATGAATCATTCTGTTTATACACAGCAGGAATGGACTTTTAATATTTGCTCTTTCACTATTTCTAGATTCATTGTTTTATGTTAAATTTTCACTGCAAAAAGCCTGTTCATGCATTACCAGCCTCTGCAACTCATACCAGTGGTCATGTGCATCACTGCTGCTCTATCTTAGAGGTCCCATCAACCAGGGGTGGGACAATTAGTAAATCTCATGTCACAATTATTGTGGCCAAAATAATTGCTATATGCAATATTTTTCGCAATAAATTTAGATTTTTTTTTTTTTTATTAAAAAATTGTGAAAAAATTCTTACTATATGTAGATATATTAAGAAAACATTAAGAATTTGAAAAAAATGGAATGTCAATTAAACACACTGTAATCACTTTACCTTACAAACTTTACAGAATCATGTTCACAGGGGACAAGTAAAAAACAAGTGATTTTACTTCCTCGTTTGTTCATGTTGTGTCATGTTTCATCAGCCAATAGCCAAAAAAACAAACAAACAAAAAGAAACCTTTTCTAATGAGCTTTTCTTAAAAAATAAAAATAAAAATAAAATCAAATCAAAAATTCTCAGGGGACACATCTTATTTTAAAAAAAGGTAATGATAAATTATAGGTTATAGGTTATTCATAACAGACACTTTAAGTCATGATTATGACAATTATACGATTACTTGAAATTCACCACGATTAAATTACTGTGGGTGTTTACATTGCAATTGATGATGAACATGATAACTGTCCCATCCCGACTGTCAGCATACTCACACACACACCTGCTTGTAGTGCGTTAGGACCCAGACGAGGCGAAAGGTGACATGTTGAGTGGAGAAGACAATAAGACTTGCTGCAAGCAACCGTTTCTGCCGGGACAGGAAGTAGAGCACCTTCATCGTGCCATGGATTGTCTAAGTTTGTAGTTAAAAAAAAGCAAAGTTATATTGCGTGAAGGGACATATTATTATTGAGCACTGACTCTAAGGCTGCTGATGACCAGTTTTAAGAAATGCTGCATTAAAGTAATTTGGAAGTTTCAGTTTGATCGCTCTTCTCTTAACGTCCACAGTTAGTAAAAATACAATAAAAGGCAAAACTACAGAGCGGTCACTTACTTTCATTGTGCAGGATCTGTTCCAGGAATTTACCAGGTCTGCAGCTCTCTGATCCTGCCAGCTGATGAAGTTGTGGAAAGGAACCCCAGTTTTCCTGTCAAAGGGAGAGACAGGAAGTGAAATCTGAACCCCAGATGGAAACAGGATGGAAAAGAACTATAAAAATAAAAGTAAACAGGTTTGTTGCTGGTCAAGTGGACATTTGAAATCAAAGAAAAAGTAATTAGATGAATTATAACAGTTGTACTTGTCCCATGTTGTGAAGGTGGCTCGTTGGGTAGAGATGCCAAGGGCCTCTATATGTCGCATTTGTACTCCTGCATCTACAAACACACACACACACACACACACACACACACACACACACACACACACCATTGAATGCTTACGATGAGAAAGAGAAAGAGATTTTTGAATTCAGGGCTCAGATGTAGCTGTATGACTGTAGGCTTTTTATGGACAAATCTGTAATGTAAATCATGTCCTATTCTGGGCATTATGCCTTTCATTACACAGCTATGAAAGGGACTAAGTAGAATTTAAGACAAGATTAGATGATTGTTAGTCATAAGACGGGAAAATTGCAGTGTAACAGCAGCAAAGTGGATTGCAGAAAAAGGAAAGGTGGATCAGGGTGAAAAGAACAACAAATAATTGGTAAGTAAATAAGCAATAAAGAGCGGTGTTGGGCAAGTTACTTTGAAACAGTAATAAGTTACTTATTAGTGATTACTCCTTCTAAAAGTTATTCATTTACTTTACTTATTACTTTGTATCAAAAATAATTAGTTACATCACTAGTTGCTTTACTACATTACTTTTGCAACCCAACCGACTTCCTAAAAAAGTGACGCACAACCTGTTTTGCCAGCTCCCAAAACTCATTCAACTTTATTCTACTTTCACAAGACATCTGAGGACAGATATTTTTGTCACAGATCAGGAGTGTCACCAGTGCATGTAGATGGCCCTGTCTCGTGACACAGTTACTCCTGAGTTACTTGGATAAGTAACTGTAATATATTTACTGTTTTGGCAATTGTAATCCCTTACTCTACTAGTTACTGGGAAAAGTAACAAATTTACAGAAATGCGTTACCGCCCAACCCTGATGAAGAGTAGCAAACAGTGGAATAAGAGAAAAATACATGTAATATATTCATTATATAAAAATAATACACAGTATATTGAATGGGCTACCTCACATGAGTAGTAGTAAAGTTTACCCCATAGTGCCTGATACTGCAGAGTATACAATTATAACTGAATTAGATAACTGCAGTGCAGTTACAGTGTGTGGCACCTCAGAGTTCATGTCAGCACGTGTTGTTGGTCTGTGTTCAGTGTTTCAACAGAAATGCATTTTGTCACAGGGTTGCGTGTATTGACATTTTAAAAGAAACACATCCAGTCTAACTGCTTTATGTTGTGAGTAACACAACAACAACAGCTACTGGTGCCACTATACCTTGCACAGCTCCTCTAACCACAGTGATAAACCCTGTCCATAGTTCATCTGGGTCCATCTCCACATGTCCCACCTCTGGATACAAGAGAACAACCTGGAGAAAGTATTACCAAAATAAAGAGCGTTAAGATCAGCCTTTTGAATATTTTAGTTTATGTGTACGTTGCAAGAGGGTAGTGTACTTGAGATTAATAAAACTAACTGAGGAGATGGATACCTTGGTGGTGCATGATCCTCGGATTTTTGCCTCCTTGTCATAGACATGACATCTGATGGATGTTGTCCCGATGTCCACAGACAAAACGAAGCTTTCCTTCTTGAAACCGTTCCTCTGACTCCCCATTGCAGAAAAGTTTGTCCAAGTATTCCTCAAATCCGTCCCGCGTGCCCCACAGTCAGCCCATATCGCTCTTGTTTACAGCCCGATGATGTGTGAACCGATAGCAGCTTATCTGCATCGGGTGACTTTCCGCGTTGAGGCTGTAACACAACCTTCGGACCGAGGATTCTTCGAAGTTTACCCCAAGTCTAAACTGTGCGAGTCAACATTGCTAAAAAACAAACAAACCGCTGGTTCGAATGAGGTCTAAATGATAAACAACTGCATTCACAGTATGTTTTCGACTTTCGAGTCTGGTGGACAGCTAAATAACAGATACAACCAGATTTACATGGCTGATGTAATGTTAGGAATTCACCTATTCAAGAGTTAAATTATGCTAATTGGCTACTTAACGTAAGCTAGCTATAAGAAAAATAAATTTGAGCGGTTGGTAGATTAGAAATACACTCATAAATATGGCTTTTCTTTCTAAACATTATTCATTTGATACAATATTTACCTAAACGTCCTTGTAACACTTATTTCCTGACAGAAATATTCACGGTGTGCTAAACTCGAAACCTGCCCCTGAAGAATCGCACAAAGCTAGACTCCTGTAGGCACCCGTAGTACAATAGCACACGCATGCGCAGTGGATGTTTTTAGCTGAACACACGTGTGCTCACAGGCTAGGACTGCCTGTACCAGTCTGTTATTGTGAGCTGTTGTAACAATAAATATGGCGAAGACGGACGTAAGAATAACATTGACTTACACTCCTATTATCTTGGCTTTAATATGCAGTAATTTATTAGTTTCATCTACAAGTTTATTTGTCTGAATGAACGCTAGCTGCAAACCCAGTAGCAGTTAGCTAACATGAGATGATAGCACTACCAGAGTTGTAAAAGCAGCTCTTTCTAAATGATTAAATACAGCTAAACCACTCCTGATTTGGTTTTAATGGGGCTACTAATTCTTTGAAAGGTTATTACATTTAACTCTCAACTGAACCAGTGGTGTTATGTGTTTGACGAACATTTTGCTACATTTGATTATCAGTCAGTCATATCAAGTCTGTTATATATGAATGTAGAACAGAAACAACCAGACTTTCACTGGTTTAAGCCTCTCAAATGTGAGGATATGCTGTTGTTATTTGCTATATAAATATTTTTAGAATGTACTTGGCAAACAACAGAAGGGAAGGCATCAACGTGGGCTTTGGTAAATGGGTATGGGCATATGTTATTGCTTAATGAGATTTCGTAATTATACTGAAAAAAGGCCATTTTTGACTGCAGCTGAAATAATTTTGGAGGTGCATGTTTTTCAGGCTACAAGACAAAGAACAAGAAAAAGCAAAGTTGTCACTGATGAAGTTATTGAACAAGAGAACAACACTGGCAAGTCATTTCTTTTACACTACTGGAAATTTAACGTAAATATGACCGTTTGGACTCAGTGGTTGTAACATAAATACTTTGACAAATAGTTGTTTCAGAAGAACAGACTGAGAGTGTGCCTTCCAGTGAACAACTAGTCACAAAAGAGGAGGATCCTCCCGCTGAGAACGCAGATATGAAACAAGAGGAAAAGGACCAAGATGCACAAGGTACTTTAAATGCAACACACATGATTTCTGACTGAGACTTTGAGCTGTTCCAGTAACAAAGCTGCGTCTTTAGATTCTCAGATGGACACTACCATTGAAGTTAAGGGTAATCAGTCCACAGTAACTGTATGCTGGGACAAGAACGAGAGAGAAGATGTGGATGAGAAGGACAAGACAATCGATGAAAGTGGTCAGATGATGGACGGCGGTAAGAATGTTTTATTTTTTGTTTTATTTTCTAAAGATATTATAGGGGCATTCAATGATTTATGTAATAAATGACTCTCACTTCTATGTTTCCTGGTCAAATAATTTGTTTCTTGTCATTCAAGTAGCAGGTGTAATGTTAGTCTTATAATAATACTGGTGATCAAACCAAATTTGGCTGCCTGTTGTTCAGTTTTATCTCAAGTGTGAAATATCCATCCTCTTTAAGATGGTATGGAGGCTTCAGAAAGTTTACACTGTCTTTAAATCAAATCATGAATATTTTTACAGGGGAACCGGCCGTCTCATCAGATGATGTAGTCGGTCCCACAAAGAACGCTTCCAGTGAGAACACAGAGACGGGTACGAAGCCAGAGATGCAGGAATCTGGTGGTGCTGGAAATACACCACCACCACACAAATTTTACTCAAAGTTAAATTTTTGAGCAGTGCCTGTAACAGAGCTTCCATGCCTTTAGAGTCACAGATGGGCACCATTGCTGCCGAAAATGAAACTGCACCCACAATCATTGTAACCTGGGAGGAGAAGAATGAGGATGGAGAGGGCAGTAATTTTAAAAAGGAGACCAATGGAGGTGAACCGACAGTTGTTAAAGAAAAAGCAGGTAAATATTTCTTCTAGAGTTAATGAGCAGTCAATGATAACAAAGCTGTTTTTTCAGTAGAAGTTTTTTTCTCTGTGTTTTCTTTCTTTTACTTTCCAACTCACATAAAACTCAGATTTTTTTCACTGTTCTGCTCCCAAGTGACATGTAATGGCCATGACTCTCCTCTTGGTGGCGCTATAGCAACCCACAAGAACTGTATTTGTGCATACAAGTAACTTTCATGCACTCCAGCCTTTGGGAGCTATTAAGTCCATCACCCAGATTTTGATAGAAAAGCTGTTAAACTAATAAAAGCTTCAAACTCTTTGAAACGTAAGCCCATTGCACTCTGGAGGATTTTCAAATCTTAAATCATTTTAAAAACCTGGTTGACCACAAACATGAAGACAGATGTAACCAATTCAAGGAGATGAAGTCATGACTGACAGAATCATCATGGCTTATACATTTTGCAGCCTGAGCTGGAGGGCAGCTTGAAGTTAAGTTTTATTTAGTAACAAACCCAATTAGAACAAACTGATACCATAAGCTAACTTAAGAAGTGCGCAGCATCCAATTGGTTGCTGATTTCATGGTTTATTTGCGCTTCCATTCAGACAGATTTCTGGTTGGACCAATTACAACAGTTTATCTAAAAAAGAAAAAAATATTATATGATGACCGACCTGTTTTGCTGCTGTGATTGGATACCAGAGCAAGTCAACAAAACTCAGATGAAACTGTCAAATATCAATCAAGATTCTGCTCTGCATCACCTTTTTCTTGCCTTAAGTCTTTTCAGAAACTCCATGTGTGATCTAGTTGTCATTTTTTTTTTTGTATAAAATTAGACAGAGTAACGCCCCGACTTGCATTCGTCATTTGGAACTACATTGAGAATTTTGTTGCTCGTATTAGCTGTACCTCTGTCAAAATGGCGCCCAGTGGTATTTTGATTTCTGAACATTGATAACAGAAATAGAGAATTTTGGAGCCCCCATTGGAAATGCTGATGTGTTTTTTCAGGAGAAGTCAGTCAGATCCAGAGTCTGCCCAGTTATTCTCTAATATGGGGCCAGCACTAATTCAAACTGATCTTCAGACCTAGACAAGTAATTTTGACCAAGGCTTTTTAAAAAGGAATCTAAATTCCATACACAAAATTGCTTAACTAAAAATTCTTCTGTAAACATTTTCTGAAATAACTAAAATAGTCAAAAAACAATGTGCATGGAGTGATGCTTGGGTGTGGAAAAAAGGTGTCCCTCTGGTGCTCTTCAGTTCTGGGATCCAAGTTTAATATGTGTGAAGAGATCTGAGGCACTCAAGAGGGTGATGATTAAAAGCCTTTATTAATCCATGGCTCTTCTTTCACATAAAAAACATGCCTACGCGCTTCAGCCAACAAGGCCCGCGTCAGAGCAAGAGCAAAATGGTTGCCAATAGGTCCATTGTTAGACAGGTAATCAGAATCACCTGCTCAGTATGAGCAAGTACGCGGTCACATGGTAAGTATGAGCAAATAAGCAGCCAATGACAGAGACAGACAGGTCAAAACATGACAGGCCCTATTCAGCAAAAAAAAAGTGCACAAAAAATCAAACATTATCAATGCAACAAATAGCAACCAGGAAAATAAATAAACATATACATACATGCATACATAAACACTTCCAAATATTGAGCTTGGCGGTACACTGGGACGTTCCTTTTTTCAAAGGACCCTTATGCCTGAAAGACGACAGAAATCATGGCTACAGAGGAGAACGTTACAAAAAGGGGGAGAAATCAAGTTCTCCATTTCAAACCTGGGTAATGTGTGGCTTTTAATGTATATATCCAAAAGCATTCTCTTTGCAGGGGTCTTTTTAATCTGTCTCCAACCCTGACTGAGTGTTTATCTGATCTTGGGAAACTGATGTCAAAGACAGAGATCGGTGTGGTGGATGATTTGTGATATCTAGAAAAAAACAGTCTCGGTGCTGTATTAGGTGCTAACACACGTGTAGGATCTAACACCGAAATCCTGCACTATCAACTACTCACTTTATTCAGTTATGACGTTGTGCCTCTCATTTGCAGTGAAGGGGAAGCGGAAGGCTCAGTCTGCTGAAAAGACGTCCCCGATAAAGAAAACTAAGCTCATCAATGACGGTATGAAGTCTAAATAGGACAGACTGCTAAATGCTTTGTTCTGTAACATGCTAAATGCTTACATGTGTCAATGTCTTATTTTGTTGTAGGTTTTTGTCTTTTCGTTGGAAACCTGAACAACTCTAAAAAATTAGAAGAAGTCAGGGATTCGTTAGCAAACTACTTCATGAAGCAAAGTCTCCTGGTTCAAGACATCAGATTAGACCGATCCAAGTGAGTTCGCTGTTCAGTTTCATTTACAGGTGGCTTTGGGCGGGAAGCCCTCAAGTTTAAGCTTTTGACATTGATAGCCAAAAAATGAATAATGCTGTAACTTAAAATAGTACATTAGCTCACAAGAAATGTTTTGTTGTTTTAGGAAACATGCATATGTGGATTTGGCCTCCGAGATGGACTTGACCAAAGCCTTGACGTTAAACGGAGAGACGATTCTTGATAAGCCCATCAGGGTCGAAAAAGCAAAGATCAAAAGTGAAGACAAGGTAAAGAAGAAAGCTTCAGCTGAGGACAAAAAAGGTAACTTGACTAAATGTAATAGTTCTGTATTACACACTCAGATACAAGTTCAGCTGTTGTGTTTTTGTTGTTTTTGAGTCAAACCACAAAAGGTCATTTATTGTTGAAATCAGAAAACTAATAATAGATAATAGATTGAATAATAGATTTATGTTGTTTTTGAATGTAACACTTAACAAAACCCAGGGAGACTGATATTTTAATGAGTTAAACCGGAAAACTGTCCCATTTTTAGCGGAGAAAGATAGTAGATGTCTGTTTCTGAAGAACATCCCGTACAGCGTCACCAAAGAAGACATTATGAAAATCTTCCACAAGGCCGTCGCTGTCAGGTTTCCTGGTGGAGCTGAAAGCCCAGATAAAGGGTGAGAGCTTTAAAACTTTGCATTTAAGTTGACCATGTTGTCAGATGTGAAAATATGCATTATGGATTAGATTTAGGGATGCAATAGTTCGGCTTACTTTAGAATAAAAATATGAGGTGTGATTAGAAATTTCCAAGACTGCTTCTGCAGCACTCAAATGAATTGCTGCACAGTAATGTACATGTAGCAGATGCAAACAACGATTTTCATAAGTATTTTAAGTTATATCACTTGATCATCATCAGCACTAGAGTTACATGACTTTTTGTGATCACTGGTACGGGCTCGGTTCCTAAGAGGATGCAGCACTGTGTCAGAGAATGCAATAATCCTTGTCAACAGGCTCAGGATGACCTAAAATTCCTGTCGAGGATCATCACCCTTGACAAAAGTTGTGGCTATGGTTACGACCCAGAGACCAAACAGCAGAAGAGCCAGCACTCTCTATGAAGGTTGGTCTCTGGGTAGACACATAGACCCAAATTTCAGGTCTGTGGAGAAATTGCAAATGCACGAGCACCACTGTTCACTTACAACACGTTCGTACTTGTATAACTGTTGCTGATGATAAAGCAATGTGACTTGAAATACTTAACACAGGAAAGACACTGTTTGCACCTGCTGCATGCTTATTACCGGCCAGCATTCTGTATGTGCACAGCAGGAAAAGCCTCAGAATTTTTTATATTAATATAATGTGAAAATGTTCTGAATATGAAAAAAATTTACTGGAAGAAATGTCCTTTTTTGAACAGTGTTGCCTTTGTGGAATTTAAAAATAAAGCCATTGCTAAGAAGCTGCAGCAGAGAAAACGTGTGATCAAGATCCAAGGGCGGGTTTTGATTGTTGACAGCGTAAAACAAGCAAATGTGCCGAAAGCAACCAATGCTAATGATGACAACAACGACACAAAAGGTAAATCACAGTGCATGTAGAAATTTTACTGTCCATAGTTTCTGTCCTTATGTGAAACTGTAAGCTTTGAAGTATTTTTTTCCTGATGAATAAATAAAAGCTGAACTTTGTGATTGTCCCTTTGTTGACAAAAATCTTTCTTCTCTCTCACAGCTGAAGCTCCTCCGAACAACACTTTATTTGTGAGCAATTTGCCTTTCAGTGTGAGAGAAAAGACCCTCAAGAAAATCTTTCAGAAAGCTGTTACCGTCACCATACCTCAGAGCAAAGGCAAAGCTAGAGGGTAAATACATGAACGTGGACCTGCTCTTTTTTCTCCAATGAAGGATGTATGTGAGTATTCTCAAGACACATCTGTCATCCTCTGCAGGTTTGCGTTTGTCGAGTTTGCAACTGTGGCAGAAGCTGAAAAAGCCTTGAATTCCTCCCAGAGCATTAAAATCTCCAAGAGGGAAGTCAGAGTTCAGTTCTATGAAATGCGAGAAAAGCCGAAAGGTAAGTGGGATTGTTGCTCATGTGATTCGCGCAGGTGATTGCCTGTCATCTACTTGATGTAACAGGTGTGTTTTTTCCCCCTCTGTAGTTCTGGCAAACACACTGATCGTAATGGACCTTGCTGAGAAGACAACTGCAGAGACTCTGAAAGACGCTTTTGAAGGAGCGCTCAGTGCAAGAGTCGCAGTAGATAAAGAGACAGGAGTTTCAAAAAGGTTGGTACCGTAAGGTCGGGATCAGATCATAGAATGCTTTTTGCTGGATGTACAGTTTGAGACGCCTTGCACTACATTTTTAAAGAGTTTAAATTGAATTAAAAAAAAACAAAACAGTGCAGTGCATTTATTATTTTTTCTTAGTTTGGCAAAAACCGACTCACTTGTCCTAACTGTTATTCTTCCTGTGGAGTAAACTCACAGATCTGATTTATTTTAGCCATTTATAAAAGGACAGGCGCCACTTGCTCTGACTTAGATAGTCTGCTGGGCACATGGACAGTAAGATATGTGATGATATTATGAGGAATAACGTTAACAGCTTGTCCAGGAGCTCTGCCCAAATGATGGCCAGTTCAAAACCTATTGTCAGGGTTAAACGTCTTCCGATGCAGTAAATACCAGATTGTGTTCATCAAATGCTAATGCTAATAAAATGCTTTATAGGGGACATATTATGCTAATTTTTGGGTTTATTTTTTATTTTTGGTTACTGCTAGAGCAGGTTTACATACTTTGATGCTCAAAAAACTCATCTGTTTTCTCATACAGCCGACTGCAGCAGACCTGTTTTTTTCAGGATTTTTGCCTCTGTCTGAGATGCTCTGTTTTAGCTCCTGCCCCGCCTCTGAAGGCTTACTCTGCTCTGATTGGCCAGTTCAAACACACACCTTCCAGATGAACCTATAGAGAAGCCCAGCACACTGTGACACACTAGTTGTCTAAGATTTAAAAAAACTGATGAGAACAGAGGGTTCAGAGCCATTAGAAACAGTCCACAGGGATTACTGCTACATACCCTCACCTCATTATTTCATACTTTGACATCATTTAAAATGGCAGTCTGACTTTGTAATATCATGTATAGGTTGAAAGAGACAGAAAAGCATAATATGTCCCCTTTAAAATGCTTATGACATTTCGCGCTTTTCTCCTTTCAGTTGAAGTTTTTTCACCTTGAGGTGTTCAAGTTCTCCTGCAAAAGCTAGGCGCTCAGGGCAGCACGCTAACAATGACTGTGTGTAGTGAATAACTCTCTGCTAAAACTCTATAAATGGACTTTAAATCTATCTTTTTTTTGTCACACTTGTCCACAAATGTTAAAATTCTTCAGTTTTTCTGAGAGTCTGCTGTACATCGACTAGTTTTACATTTAATTTTACTCAGGTTTGGTTTTGTGGAGTTTGAGAAGGATGAAACTTGCAAAACTGTCAAAGAAGCAATGGAAGACTGCGAGATTGACGGCAGCAAAGTGACCGTGGCGTTTGCAAAGTCCAAGAGCAACAAGGGCCCCACAGGTGCCAAAAAAGGGCGGGCGAGGTGTCCTGGTGGGCAGCCTGCAGGTCCGAGGCCTGGCAGACGTCGGCGGATAGACAGAGGTCGAGGAGGCAGCAGAGGAGGTAACACCTGAGTTTAACTCGCGCATCAAAGTCTCACTGTTGATCCATTAATTGTAGTTGACTCAAAGTAAGATGTCATTTTTTATTTTTTTTAATGGAAAAGTGCTTGATATTTGTAAGGGGTCGTCACTAGCACTGCTGAACTGTAGCTGATGAAACGCTTTCTGCTTCCTGCCTTGAATCAAATGGCGTGCAGACACAGTTAACATAAGCGAACATACTGAGTTACTGACTTTGTCCCTCAGGAATATAGCTGAAAGCATAAATGTTGGACTTAAGTTCTTTTGGTCATGCAAACATTGCTCCAAATAGTCCTAACTTCGCTCCTCATCTGCTTGATGTTTTAATGAGGTTTTTTTTTTTTGCCATTGTGTCAGCCACAATTTTGAAAGAACATGCAAGCTATATTGTGTTCACAGCTTGTTGCACTGCCCTCTAGTGGACTAAAAAGAAAAGTTAACCCAGTTTTGATAAATGCATTGTCCTGTCTGTTTATGGCAGCTTGTTTATTTTAAAAAAAATGTGCTGGGTGCAGTAAATTGATATTACATGGGTGATGTGATATGAGACCAGATGTTATCTTGGATTTTGTTCATTATTAAACTGGAACGTGTCATGAGTCTCTCTCTGCTTTTAAGGCTGCACTTCAATAAAGTGATGTACTTTTTTGAACCTGTTCCAATATTCGCCTTCACACATTTAGATGATTGTTTATCAAAAATCACATTTTGTCAACATTCTGTGAAAGCATAAATTGTCATCCCTACAATTACGTACCAATTTAGCTGTTAAAATATAAGATGAAAAATATTGCGATATTTGAATTTGTCCATATTACCCAGTCTTACCCAGTTTTTATTTTTATTTTTCAAAATAATATCTGTGATTATTTCTTTAGGTAGAGGACGTGGAGCTGGCAAGCCGCAGGATGCTGTTGAACAAGTGGAAAATAAAGACCAACTATGAGCTCAAGACTTTAAAGTTTGGTTTATTGTACACTGTGAGAGCGTTTGAACATTTGTACGATAAAACTGTAGTATCAGCAGTTATATTTTGTATTTTAAATTGTTAATTTCATAACTCTTAAAAACATATGAAAGAACCCTGACTTGTTTGCATGTGATAGTATGTAGTTTGT
Source organism: Naso brachycentron (assembly GCA_029874485.1). Lineage (NCBI taxonomy): Eukaryota > Metazoa > Chordata > Actinopteri > Acanthuriformes > Acanthuridae > Naso > Naso brachycentron. The sequence goes on from JAQFJA010000004.1 coordinate 7,392,073, forward strand.
GTAAAAGCTCGAATTGGTTCATCCATGTAATTTTATAGGCCCTAATGTGAAGATAAATTTATTTTAAAAAAACCAAACCAGCTGTGTTACTGAGTCTGTGATAAAGACCTGAGGGTTATCCCAGGACCTGATGAATCTCAGCCAGATTTTATTTCTTCTCTGCCTCTGACCTGAAATAACACCAGTCTGTCAGCTAAGCATGCCACATCCTGCCACCAGCGGAGCGCTCATTAAATTTCATATAATTTCCTGGATGGAGGCAGATAAGATGAAAACACGCCTCACTCCTGCAGGTTGTTCGCTCCTTCCACATGTCGCTGCACTTTTCTGATTTGTTGCAACTTTCAGCCCAAATACGCTATCCTGCAATGACCTCACATCCTGTTTTCCCCACTTCCTTCTGAGTGGACCGGTTTGGGACGGTCCGGTCAGCGCGCGGCGTGCATCTCTGTTGTGTTGGCGCGTGTCTGCACACACACGTTGCTGCGGATCCGCGGTGTTCGCGAGGCTGCAGAGAACACCCGCAACTTCTTACGCAACGATCGGAACGATCCGCACGCATGACGATGCGGCTTGTAATGTGCTGAAAGAGGAGAACATAAGTCGGTAAGTCGTAAATACGCCTGATTATGTGCTTATTCACGCGGTGTTTGGAGTTAACGCTTCATCACTGCAACTTCCGTAACGATTACATGAGTAATAAGTGATGGAAAGCGGTGGTTTCATGGTCACTGGAGTGCTTAAATAACCGGCGGTGCAACTTCCACTGGCTGGAGTTGAGAGGTTTCCAAACTTTTTCAGCTGGAGACCCAAAAGAGAAATTTGGTGTCCCTCCGGGACCCAAACTTAGAAAAACACACCATGCATTGCCACATGACCCACATTCATGAACCTCTGATACAGGAAACAGCAAAATGTTTAGAAATGTATTTATTTTATCCTAAAAAAAGCACAAGTCAAGCTTACTAAGTGTGATAATATAGGTGCAAGCAAATTTTGCAAGATCTCTTTTGGACGGGAAGCACAGAGCAGCTGAGCTGGACAGACCAGTAAAAATGAACTCAAAACAACACGCCCTTTACCCGATGGATGACCCCAAAAATCGGCTCTTGACCCTTTAAGAACCCAACCCTAAATTTGAGAAACTTTGGCCTTTTCAGTAAAAGTAGGTTGCTCAGCGCCTATTCAAAGTTCCCACCTTCTTGGACTTTGTTTTACAACTTTGAATTGTGGTACTATGGGAAATGTTGGCACTTATTACACCTGTGTCAATATAAAATCTCTATAAATGTCATAAACAGCTCATTGCACAGGTGGCAGAGGAGGCATCTTGTGCATCAGTTATGGCTGTGGTTCAAGGTTTACACATCTTGAATCTGTAAGTAGGCCTATAAGTCTTATATACGCAGTTTATGTTAATCAGTCTGTCTCGTCGTAACAATGATCCGACTTGAAGAGAATATTTGAAATCCTGCTGCAAATCCTGGATTAGATTAATATTATGGACTCTCCTTTGACCGTCACAGGACTTAAACTAAAGTCTGGTTGTTTTGACTCCAGTCTGGCGTAGCTGATGCGTGTTTGGTGTCTTCGTTTTGCTGGAAAAATTAATCTTATCCCAACTCTTGGTGCACTTGAAGACTGCAGCTGGGTCTCAAACAGGATTTCTTTTTGGTTTTACTGCTTTTTTAATGTCTCACCTCCTCAAGCCTTCTAGGAGCTACAGAGAAGCATCCTCACAGCATGATGCGGCCACCACCAGCCCTCATGCTGGGAATGATGGCCGTGGTGATGTGAGGTGTTACATAGTTTTTAATATGATAGATAAACGACCAAAAGTTCAGCTCTTGTCACATCAGGCTTTGGAGCTTCTCAGATTTTTAGATTTGTTAAGTCGATGTTGTCGATTTGTGCCTGACCTGAATTGTGTTTATGTGTTTTTTCTTTAAAGGAAAGTCAAATGAATATTTACTCTAAATTTGACATGTCGTGACTGTGTCTCTGTGGTGATGCCAAGCAAAGACATTCTACTTTATCTGTTTGTCTCCAGTGAAAAGTATAAACTTTTATAATAGAAAATAAAAAAAGGCCTTGAAATTCTTTCCTTGTGTGAACTGTTTTTGCTCCAAAGGTTATGAAACTGATTCTTTATACTGTATGTAAGGCTTTGCTGACTAGGAGTCAACTTATGATAAGGAAGCTTCAGCAAGTCAAGCAGCGGTAGGACATATATTGAATTCTTTTTTTTCTCTGTCTCTGCAGTGTTGCACTTCTGACAGAATGAAGACAAGAGAGGTGAAGATTATAAACCAGGGCCTGGAGGATGAGATGGTAAATATCACTTCCATCAAAATGCCATTTTAGATACCACAATAGAAAACACCTTTTCTGTTGAGCCAGCATCATAAAGTGGTAACTCTTCACATTGTAAAAGAACAGTTTGGCGCTGTTAACTAGATACAAGAGTATGATGTGTTAGGAGGGAAGTAGAGGCTATCAAACAGAAGCAGCAAAGACAGATAATTTTTAACCTGTTTGTTGTTATTCAAGGACATAAGTCATGTGTAAGTGTATCAGCGTGGATTAGTTGTCACATTGATTCGTATTTAAGCCAAATAAAATTCTGCAAAAAAGTAATTTGGAGAATAAGAATAAGAATAATTAATAGTTATAGTAATTTCATATCATAAAATGCTGCTCAAAGCACTTTACAGGAAAAATGGTGATTAAATAAGTATTACAATAATATTAGAATTTTTTTCCTAGTGAAAATGCCGTGTGAATGCTGAGAGCTGAAATGCACGCTGAAAATGCAGAAATGCAAACTAAAAGTGTAAAATGGTAGAAAGAGCACAATCCCAGCATAAAACCCAGAAGCTGAATGGTCGGAAAAGTTAAAAAGCTCAGAAGGGCATGAATGTCTTTAAGGAGCTGAATACTTTCAAATTTGAATAGTTTCTGTAGCTGAAGGGATGAAAAAGAGATGAAGATGAAGGGTAAGGAAGAAGAGAGGATAGCAATAGCATAAAGAGAGAGAGAGAGGGAGAGAGAAGGACACGTCTAAGATGGTCAAACTAATAATGCCACAAGTCAGTAAATATCATTAAATCACAGTGCACTGGTAATATAAAACAGAAATATTACTAATATCAAGTCATGTAATAGTAGTTGAGTTTATCAGCAAGACATCATTGTGTGAATGCTGACACAGCATTCACACTAATAAATGGATAAGTTAAAATAGCATGAAGATTAAAGGAACAATAAAATGCAGTCATTAAAAGGTATAAAACAAGAGTAGAGATAAATGAAGTGGCAGTGCTGACGTCATACACGCTGGAGGCACAAGCATGAAAATGGGTCCTGAGCTGATTTCTTACAGCTGTCAACAGAGTTTGCTCGTTTTATTTGTGAGGGGAGTTCCAAAATGCTCCATCTATATAGATTATAGCTGATTATAAGATATTTAAAATTCAATCCCCAATTTTAGAGGGAACCAGTGCAAGTATGCCAACGTGTGTGATGTGTTCTCTCAGCCTGGTTTTGGTTAAAACTCTGGCTGCTGCATTCTGTACAAGTTGCAATATATCAGTAGTTTTTAGGCAGTCCAGTAAAAAGTGCATTAGAATAATCAAGCCGAAAGAAAACAAATGCGTGAATCAGCTTTTTGGCATCCTTCAGTGAGAGGTATGGTCTGACTCTGGAAATATAGTAGACTAGATCTTATTAATCACCTCTCGTAGCCATGGTTAGACTTTTTGGAGAAAGTCAGGTGTTAGTTGCCCATCACCACACAGCCTGTCAGTCAAAACAAAAACAGTCATTTTTAAATTACACACCCAGGTTATAAACAGATTATCACTATCTCTGTATTATATTATACTATCTTTGTATTGCTATCTCTGTGACTTATCTCGCATCAATAAATGAAATCAAAGGGCAGTATATCCGTCCTACCGTCAGTGTGTTAACATGTGAGTGCCTGTGCAGGAAATGTGGGGGTACCGGCCCTGCCTCTGGAAGATGGTCCTGGTGGGTGTCGGCACTGTGTGCTCTGGAGGTCTCCTGCTGCTGCTGCTCTACTGGCTGCCTGAGTGGGGCGTCAAGAGCACCTGCACACCCACCTCGCTGCAGGAAGCACACATGCTGCTGCTCAGGACCACAGTAAGACAGCAGCAGACACCGTTTTCTCGACTTCTTTTAGTTTATTTGGAATGAAATTTTCCTTGAGTACACTGTGTTATTAAACAAGGACCTATACAGTTGTAGGGATATTTGTAAATGTGTCCCATGCTGTGACACTCTGTGGCACACACTGCATTGTGCTACAGATGATACATTCATCCGCCTTACAGACTCACTGCCGAGGAAGAATGTAATTCTGTACAGCACATTGTTATCACAGGATGAGTTCAGGCAGTGGTTTCGAGCCAAAGTACATGTGATGTTGGCGCCAGGGAGGAAACCCTTCGACAGCTTGGATCTGCAGCCAACAGCTCAGCTGCTGAACGGAGACCACAGCATCAGTGATGTGCCCCAGGCGCATGATTTTGCCCACAGACGGCCTGCTAAGGTACTTCAGTGGAGAAGCTGCTTTTTTCATCATTTGTTGCTCATCTGAAGCTAATTCCAGATTCATATTTTTTTTAAAAAAAAGGACTTTGCCCAGTGATTGGCTGATTTTGAAGCATTTATGTAAAGTTGTTATACTGCTGCCTCCTTCCTCTCTGTGTCTTCTCTGTATAGATTTCCTACTTCACCCACCACAGCACAAGATATTACTGGAATGACGTGATACAGACCTTTGAGTATTACAAGTAAGGGTCCCGCTCCTTTGTTAAATAAACAAAATATTTGTGGCTCTGCACAGTAGAAATGAATGTGTGTGACTTTTCTAGAGGCTTGGAGGATGTGAAGTTGAGCTGTGCGAGCATCCACTCTGAGCACAGCTCGGGACTGTCCAAAACACTGCAGGACTACAGGTACACACAGTGCACACACGTCATATTCTCTGGAAAAAACAACAACTTTATTTCTCTTATGAGTGATGACAGCATCACTTCCCACAGATATGTGATTTGTATTGAAGTTAGATATTGCTTCAAATTCTTTTCCATCAGAAAGTTGTTTTTCGGGGAGAATGAGATCGCTGTGAGAGTGCCGTCTGTATTTAAGATCCTCATAAAGGAGGTGAGTTCAGAGCTCTTTGGGTAATGTCACGTCTGACACCATGTCTTTATATATTCCAATAAAATACCGTCAGTGCTGTCTTTCACATGTCTCTTCTCTTCCTCCATCAGGTCCTCAACCCTTTCTATATATTCCAGCTCTTCAGTGTTATTCTATGGAGTGTTAATGACTACTACTATTATGCTTCAGCCATAGTTATCATGTCGGTCATTTCAATAGCTACCTCACTGTTTACAGTTAAAAAGGTGAGACACAAAGAACATGCAGCAAAAGCAGATTTTGGAAATTAACTTTA
>JAQFJA010000004.1:7408681-7428043 GCA_029874485.1 Naso brachycentron
CTCAATGATTCCATGTATAAAAGCAACAAAAGGGTGAAACATCCAAGGGGGGTGAATACTTTTTATAGGCATTGTAAATGGTGGGCAATTAGTCTGATAATTACATCTCCTGAATAAAGTTGAATCTTCATTTAATTTAAAATCAAAAGCTTTTCAGTTGCTAAAAAGAAGAAAGCAACAACATCAGAATGCAAAAAAATCTGAAAGCGTTTTAGATTGTTGTGCTTTTTCCATTGAATTTCTCCTGCTTTATGAATGAGGAAGTTTCTGTTCATGGGCTGCTTCCTCTCCTCTCGTCTCCTGTAGTGCTTGTAATGTTTCCGGCTTGATGCCCTCTGTCAGCCTGAATGCGACATACCCACCAGACTCCAAAAACATCCAGAACTACGAGAACACCACCCTCTTCTATGTCTCCTCCTTCCAATATTTGACTGTGGCCATCGTTTTCTCCAAGGGGAAACCCTTCAGACAGCCCAGCTACAAGAACTGTGAGACTTATGTCATGCTGTTGATGCAGATAATCAGAGCGATGTGTGAAGAAAAAGATCATCATCGGCACATGACTAGTTTAAATTTGATTAAATAATTTAAATCATTGCTTTTTTACCTTTTTGGTTTTTTTTTTAAAGATACAAAATTTTACAGAAAAGTGAATTGTAATTCATTTTCCTAAATGCATCTATTCCTTTTCTAAATCATAGAATTTACCACTTCAGTATGAGTTTGGCATATAAACGCTAATAATCACAATCACTGCTGTCCTTAATCCCTTCACCTATGTGTGTGATGTGCTTGCAGGTCATATTTTGTTGTCACTGAGTTTCTGTATTTGTTTCCTAATAAGGGCCATTCCTGCTGTCCTGCATTGGTCTGTATACGTTTCTCCTGCTCATCATGCTGTTTCCTGTCACTGCCATCGACAGCTTCCTGCAGGTAAAGTTAATTATTTAAGAGCGTCCTGAAAAGTGAGAAAAACTAATGTCCTGGCTTTATGTTTTAACAGCAGAATCATGAAAATATGCTTGTTTTGAAAGATCAACGGTGCAAGATTGGCTGGGAGGTTGTGTAAAAATGGTGGAAACTGTCTGTGTATGTGTGTGTTTGTGTGTGTGATGTTGCATTCAGTGCTCTTCTTGCTGTTCTGCCTCCCCTCAGATCGTGTGTGTTCCCCACGACTGGCGCGTTACCCTGGCCATCATTGTCATAGTGAATGCGGCTGTGTCTTTCATGCTGGAGGTACGAGCCATCTCTTCCTACACGTCTCCCTGGCTGATCCCTTTTTTCATTACAAAACTGTGATTTGCATGCATTGATTTCTTTCCCCAGTGCTCAGTTGTTTGTCACCTTGTAATGAATGAAACCTAAATGATTTAAGTTTCTGTGAGTTATTTCTCTCTCTGAGTTTGTGGGTTTCTGTGGCTGATCAGCTGATTCTCAAGATCGCACTGAAATCTCCCGTAGATTTTGATCCTTGACATCATCTTGTGGAGGCTTGTTTTCAGAGACAATCAGGGGGTAAATCGCCCCACAGAGGCCTCCTCTGCTGACACACCTCAGGTTGGGAAGCTCTTCACTTCACCCGTTTTCTGTTTGTTTCTGTCTCTTCTGACTTTTTAGAAATAAGTGATGCGAATTCTGAACGTCTAACTCTTGTTTCTCTTGCTTCATTGCTTCATATTTCCTTTTGTTGACCTCTCTCATGTTGTGACTGCTTGCTATGTAAATAATCAGTCGAAACTAAATCTGATAGAACATTAAAATTGATCTTTTTCAATGGGTCATCTTTTGTTCTACAACATTTCAGTGAGGTGCTTGTGTTGAAATCATTTCTTCAGTTCAACAATCTTTTCAGGAATGTTTGACACATTACAGGATTTAGGCGACAGATTCTAACTAGTGAAGAAACTTGATAATTTCCTGTAACTCCACAAAGAACAACAACACAACAACAAAAAATATAAATGCATATACAGGAAAACTTCTAATATCAATGCAGTAAGAAGTGCCAAAACATGTTTTTTGAACAACCAATTTTCAACCAAGCAAATGAAATAAGATTTTCTGCATCATCTTGTGTTGTGAAACCAGTCTAAATGCACGAAGGGTTATGGTCACAACACCTCAGATAATCAGATCCTGCAGAGGCTTCCTCATGCATGCAGCAGGGACAGTGTAAAAACATCCATAGGAGTGAAACATTAACTATTTTTTTTTTATTTATTTTTTAAAGAAGGAACAATTCACACATTTCTCATGCAGCTCGATCCGATATGCTCTGTGCTTAACTGCCGTCAGATGTGTCTTTAAATCATCAGATACTGATTGGTGGAAAGTCCCACAAAGCACAAAGCAAAAAGGGTGAAGAGAAAGTAGAAAAATATGTGCATGTTAGAAGAAAGTTGGGGCTACATCAAATGTATAATGCATTTTTTAAGAAACATTGCAAATATTTGGGGCCAAAAATTCTATAGACCAAAAAATATTTAAAAAAATATATAAACAAATGAAACAAAAATACAACATATTTCACAAGACCCAATGCCTATGAGACAGAAATACAATTTTAAATATATACATGTATGTACTGTAAATGAAAACAACATCTTGAACACATAAAGTTTGTCACAATGAAATATATATTCAAAACTAGTAGAATTAAATAGAAAATGAGATGAGGAAGAAGGTTACAACAGAAAAACACATCACTGTAATACATATAAAAAAATAGTGGAATGAATACCCATTTTAAATTAATAAAATATCTGCACTGGAGAAGGTCGGCACTTCATCGTGCAGTAGAGAAACACTACTGTGTATGCAGTTCTTCAGGTTTTCATTTCTTTTCTTTTTAATGTTCACACCTCGCGTGTTTCCAGGAGGCCATTGACCGCTGGGGCTCGTCATTTCTTTCCTGGCTGTTCTGTCGTAAAAACAAGCCCCCAAGGGTGCGCTACATGCACCTGGCGCTGGAGCTGCGGGATGACACCAACTGGCCTCCCGGACCCTCCACAGTCACATATGCCAGCGAACCACAATCCCACATTTCTGCCCACCTCTGACACCAACGAGCAAACTACTGCACAGACTGAGCGTAAAACCCCCAACAAGCCTTAATGTGGACCTGAGCTCTGAAATGTGACAGATACTCGGATGATGCTTGAAGGATTTGAAGCCTGCGGGATGCCAGCGACCAACCAGGAGCCTTACAAAGACATTTCTTCTGCTGCAATAACTGAGTGATACTGAACTGCTCATACACAAAGTCCTCCTCTATTTTGATTCATCTCATCAGAGCAGACACACTGCACCTGGGGTTTGACTGTACTCTTGTGTCACACAGCAGTAACTCTGTGAAATTTAAAGCTAATGAAGCTTCCATAAATGTGAAGGAAGTGACTGCAAACATGAGGAAAACAGCTAGCCTGGGTTGTCCATAGCTAAAATCTTCTTTCTGTATCATTTTAAACTCAAATATTAAAAGGACAGACTCCCTGCTAGCTAACACTAGCTGTTTCCCTCTTGGTTCCGGCATTTATTTTAAGCTAAGCTATCTGGCTGGTGGTGAAAGCTTAATTTTTACCAGACATGAAAGTCCTACCAATCATCTCATCTAACACAGCAAAAAACAAATAAGCTACAACAGTAGACGTTGAGAAAGGTCTTGTCATTATTTAAACAGTTAATATTATCTGAAAAATCTGAACAAGTGTTTTTCTTACACTGAGCAAAAGATCATACACGTGACAGACAGTGTCTGACCCTCAAAGCACCGTATGAATCTTTAATCGAAATTTGCTGCTGCTAAAACCTAAAAAGTTGTAAAACATTATAAGGTCTTATGGATTCAAAGAAACATGAGAGGCTTTTATAGACATTTCTGAACTGATACTGTTTTGTGTGTTCTTTATTGCCAGGAGAACAGTGTGTGTTTGTGTGTGTGTGTGTGTGTGTGTGTGTGTGTGTGTGTGTGCAGTTGGTGAGAGAAAGCAAGAGTGTGTTAATAAATGAAAGAATCGAAATAAACCACCTAGGTGTCCTATTACTGTATCGTGAAATTTTAGTGCTCTTTTTGTGAAAACTTGACTTTCTTTTTGAATTTAATATTTAAAAAGTAAAAGCAATTAAACTTTATTATAACACCACTAAGGTACTGTGTATAAAACTGATAATATTTTAATTAACTAAAGCAATGAAATCAGAGCAAATCCATGAGACACCTGCTGCTGTACCAGTTTTATAACAGTTGATTTTAATGTTTCATTTTTGTATATTTTTATGTAACTGTTTACAACTGTTGTATACGCCATCTTTAGTTAAGGTTGGAAATTAAATAAATGAAAAATATGAGAACTAGTCTTCTATATCGCCCCTTTATTACTTTGAAAATGATGGGAATATGTTTTTAAAATTTGAATACAGTAATTATTTTCTTATTTCTACCATCAACAAAAGTTTTTTAGCACCCGTCAGCAGATATCCCGTGTTTGCTCTGCAGAAGTCCCATTACATTTCTCAATAAATCTGTATATTAAGCCACTCTTGCGTGCTTCGTGGGGGGCTGACCTTAGTCACACTTGTTCAGCCAAGACTTACTGATCAATTATGGGCTTTCCCAGCCTCCTCGCTGCCTGGCATATGGGCGCTTAAAGGCGCGAGAGTGGAGGAGAAAGAGGGGTATCATTTCATGTGGAGATCAGGGCCTATAGGCAGTGAATGGGTGGATTTAGGGGGGACTGTGAATGAGGGAAGGGGGTCCTCGCTTGTACCAAAAAGAAAAGAATCTCCCACAGATCAGGGAAGAGCCTTTTTGGGATTATTCATGATGAGGATGAGGAGGCATCATGAATTCATGTGTGTCTCCCTGACTTGCGCAGATCATCTTTACGGTAAACACTGATGTGTACAAAGCTGCGATGTCTTGCTTTCCATCGGTGTTTGCCATGTAGTTTGGTGGATAGTGTTGCCTCTCCACAAAGCAATATGGGTTTTTGTGTACACTCCGCTGTATTCCTTTTGTATCAGTAGAGCAACAGATGGAGAGTGGTGGAAAGACATAAAGAAGCTAAAACACACAGCCTTTCTTCCTCACAGCTAGCTACTCGCTCCAAAAGGTTTTCTCAAGCTTGCGCTCAGACGTGTGCAATTTCAAACATTTTGGACTTCATCTCCTTTCTCCTCCACCCATACGCTTTTTTTGTCCGAGCTGTGTACTTTTAAGATTTGGGTCTGTGCACACAGTCTTTGTTTACTGTTTCTTTCCTCACAAACGTCCCCGCAGAGAGATCAGACCTGCTTAGAATAAATTGGAGAGTAACGGCCACGCTGACACACTCACTGCTCTAGAAGTTGTCATTTCAGGTGCTTTCTCAATGTGTCTCTTACTATACAAAACACACATGCTTTCACTTATTCCCCACGAAGTCCACATGCTGCAACAATCTGCTGCAGTTTCTCTAAAGGTTGTTGGACGCTCATAAGGCCCTCGTCATGATTAATAGTTGGGACACAAGGCCAACCTGATGCTCACTTATGGTTGGCCTCATTTTACAGATGACACAAAGGGACCCACGTCTGGTAAAAGGTCTGTGACCCACCAGACGGTCACAAAGCCCTTTTCCTAGGCATGGGCTCCTTCCCTGGGCCTTCATGGCATCCCTGTCCCCCTTCCTTTATCAGTCCTTCCAGGCCTGAATGGGCTCTGTGGTTGGTCAATAAATTCAGTGATTCAGGGGGTGGACAGTTGCAGCCGTGTTAACGTTTGTTCACAGGCTTGTCGGAGGGACGGGCCCCGCCCTGCAGCTCTTTGTCTCCCATGGTCCCTCAACAGGTTAGAAGTCAATGGAGGGCCTTGTGCGGAGGTGGCAGGGGCATGGATGGAGCCGCCTCTCACATGGCGTTCACACAGGGGGAGGACGGGCCTGGATCACTGTGACACTTGTTAGCATGGGGCCGCACAACATTGCCGGGTTGCCTCTCTCGCTGTCCCTCGAGAGGACCCTGTGCGATATTCAGCACTTTAAACAAACTAATGGTCGAGGCTGCGGGTTTGGCATCGGGGTAAAGTGATCTGCACTCAGAGGCCTGCAGTGACCACGCTGAAAAGAAGTGCACAAGCGTATCTTCCAATCTCAGTTTACAGATCAGACTCACAATAAAACCAGGTCAGGCCTTCATTTGGTGCACAATAATGACGGTGGATCCCGTCTTTAAATGTATACTAGAATAGCATTAATGCTCTTTTATGGCCTCTGATGGTGCCACGCTGTTGCTGAGTTATAGCCAGTTTCTCAGCCTCAGCCGGACCAAAGCATGGGAACGGCCAAACTGGGAGAAAAGAGACACAGAGAGCCATAGATAGAGCAATGCACAAACAGAGGAGGGCTTTAGGAGACAGAAAGCAGCGGACAGAAAAAGACGCAGAGGCTGAAGAGGGACTTAGAGCCATGACTGAAGCCTAACTGTCATGAGAAGATGAGAGTTGCCATGGCCACCCAGGAGCCACCCAGCAAGCATGTGAGCAGGGGAGGCTCGGGGGCCAGGGGCCTGGGCCCGGGCTGGTGGATCACATGCACTAACCAGGGATTATGTGCATAAGTGATGAGCACTAAGCCGGCAGGTGAAGGAGGGAGGCCCTGGGACAAGGAGCGCGCCATCCCCATCCCTCAGGACAGCTCCCCCTGTAAAGAGCAGGGACTTTTTCCCAAGTGAGGCTGATCTCCCGTATGAAGGGGACTCAGCCAGAGGTCCTCGAATGCTGAAAGGGCATCCCCCAGGCTGCTTTCACCGCCTAAGTGGCCAAAACGCTGGTCTTGTGAGTCATCTTGAGTGGCAAGAATGGGCCATCTTCACATTCATAAATCCCAATGCAAACACACTCATGGATATGGACTAAGCATGGATAAGGATAAGCACCACATGGTTGTGTATCAGCAGGGCTCTTGCTAAATCTTGTTGAAGCTTTTTGGCTTGCTGTGATGTGAAAGAGCCAATTCTACCATCTTTTGTGCATCAGAAATGGCTGATTGAAGCACAAGCTAAGTTAACTTTAGAGTATTTTTATGGAGAAAACCCTCGTCTTCTCTCCAGGATCAACAGGTTCATAGGTTGTTTTGCTGCAGGGAATCAGTGCTCATAATATCCATGGCCTTACAGGAATGTGTTTGAACCTTGATGGTACAAAGAAATCACATTCCCATGGTGCACAGAGAGAAAACACACGGTTAACCGACCTCCCCCCAACACCTTTTCAAGACGATAGTATCCCTGGACATATTAACATGTAAATACACTTAGATACTTTGACAATGCACTGAAATGCATATAATCTACATGCTAACTAGTCCTTTAAAGAGTTTCCACTGCTGAATGTGGTTCGAGAACACTTTCATGTCTGGGTTTTAAAAATTAAATGTGAGGCCTCTCTTAGAGTCTCTAAAAGCGTTTTTCAGTTTGATGAGGGATAAGGCGATGACTGGGCTCCCTTTTCAAAGGGCGAGACCCAGAGTTCAATAAGACTTCAGTCTCATTGCCTTTGCCTCCAAGTTGAAGATCTAAATGCTGGCTTTTTTTAAAGAAAGAAACCACCACGTTAGGTGACAGATGGCAGGTTGTTAAGCTGAAATACCAGTTGCTATGGCACCCTTCTCCTCCGCAGCTTCCCTTGCCACAGCTAGCATCCTCTCTGCTGGTGTACTGACTTGGAATAAGCTGACTTGAAACTGCTCAGGTTGTTGTTGACAAACATGAGCCTAGATGAGTCTGCTAATCTCCCGCTCCTTTATCCGCTCTTTATTTCCGTATAAACAGGGCTGAATACGCTAGAAAAACTAAACCTCTGTTTTCAGGCCTCTCTTATCTCAGGCAGGGTTTAATCTAATGCCCTCTACCCTTTTTACATCTCTGCCTCCGCTAAATTCGACCATATTTTTGATTCAGCACGTCACCATGACAACCAGTTATTTCCCATCCTTGAGCCCCCCCTGCCTCTAGCTTCTCTTCTCCATTGATACGGCTGCCTCCCCCCTACCCCTTCTTTTTTTTGTCCAAATAAAACAAAGCGCAGAGTGAATGCGCTCTGAGGTAGGTAAATGTATTCAGTGACATCAGCCAGGACGAGTCTATTCTGCCGGATTCCTGTACCACTTGTTTCCAGCCTTGTCTGGGGGCCGGACACTCTGTTGGGCCCATTGTCCCACGTGTATTCCACACAGGCCCGCAATTAATGGAGGCCTTGTCTAAGGCTTCTGGAGCAGAAACTGCTGTTGGGGAGGGGGACAAAAGGCGGGCAGAGCCAGGGGGCTGGGAGTTGCTATGGGAGGGCCCCCCTTCCCTCTTTAAGGGGGAATTCAAAGGGAGAAGGAGGGAAGGAGAGAGTGAGCGGAGCGCTGGACGAGATGTTTAAGTGATCCCCTCTGTCTGTGCCAGCCCCTCCTGGCCCGAGATGTTTTCACACCAGCAGTTGAAAGCGAATCTTCGCAGTATTTGATGATGAGGATGGTCACTTCACTGCCCACATGGCAGTGGGGGTCGGGTGGAGGAGAAAGCAGGGGCCACAGCTTTCAGACCAGGTGAGGATGGAGAGGAGTGAGACGAGTGGCCTTGTCACACTCCAGACTCTACCCACTGCATACGTCAGTCAAATTTGTTCTCTCCTTTCGGATATTTAATCAGTCTTATGTTGCACATCTCATTGTCTCCCCTGCATGAATTTAAGTAATCCACAGATTTTAGTCTGGAAATTCCCAAGTGCCACAGCTCATCTTTGCCACAATAAAATTACTATAACTAATTACATGAAAGGAAACTGCTCCAGTTATTTGTGTTTGTATGCAGCTGATTCAGCTATTTTGGTGCCTCATACAGAAGCTGATATGTTAAACAGGGTCCTGACTCTCTGACATTTGGTTTCTTTAATACTTTACATTATACAGCATTATACAAACTAATTAAAGTCGTCGTCGTGTCGGCAGGTATTCGTTCCTACAGCTTTGTTTCCATATTCAGTTAAATATTGCTTTTAGGATTTTCCATGAAAATGCTCCAGGCTACTTTAACAACTGTTTTAGAAAGATGAAGGATGTAACAACACAGTCTTATCACCAAAAACACTGCACACTGAAAAAAAGAAAAGAGCGCTTTTAATGATTAGGAGCAGAATTTTTATGAAAAGGAAAAAAAGACTGAACAAGATTTTTCAGTTAATATTTAATGAACCTTCCTCCTCATTGATCTTTAACTTGATCTCAAAACAGTTTTCGCTGATGATGCCTGCTTTCTGAAAATATTGCGCTATTTATTTGATTCAATTTTCTGTTCTCAATTTTAAACAGCAGAGACAAAGATGGAAAGAAGTCAAATTCTGATCATCTCATCCCTGACTAACTTTTCAGTTGTATTTTTTGTAAAAAAATGAAAATATAATCCATAAGCTAACTCAAAATAATTGATACGTTCCTGCCAGTGTTTCCATCAACATGTGGTTATCAGTCGCATATAACGTTCTAATCCTTCCTTGTCTCTGTGGAGCGTCCCCCCTCAGAGTTCCCACACTGATACAGATCAGGACTGTGCGCTAAACCTCATGCCTGCATCACCATGCGCACAACAAAGGCTGGTTTGTGGCAGAGCAGCAGGCTCACTGAAAACAGAAGTGATAGGATGTAATTTATTGTTGTACGGCCTCTTCTCCAGAAACACTCTAATCTGCCGTGAGCAGAACCTCAGGCTGTTCCAAATATCTTGTTAAAACATCCAGTTAGAAGATTAACTGAGCACTTTAAGTGTTCCCAGGAGAGCTGCTGGCTGCAGAGCCTGAGGTCGGCAGTGTGTATGAGTTAAGGGTATTTTTGACACTGGAAAAATATAAGAAAAGCATTTATATGTGAGTTTTCTTTCTATGAGGCCAAATATACACAAGGGCATCACTTTCATCACTCTTACCCTTCACAAATCAAAGGTAATAAGCTATATTTTCCTGTTAAACATGAATCTTCACTGATGAATCTTCACTTATCTCTGACTTCTGACTCCATTTTCCCTGCAGATTTGACTTGATTTCATTTTGATGTATTACTGACTGTGGTCCGGAACCCACTGGTGCTTGAAGTGACCTTTCTCACACTGAGAGGAAGACGTGGACACAAAAACTGACCTGGCTTTTGGGGTCATTTCACCTCTGAGGATTTAAAGGCTTTACAGAGAGTGTTTGAAGTCTATCAGGGCGGATGGAGGCATCTGACGATAAACCTGGAGCAGACAGAGACGTCTGTCAATGAATATATCGGTGAAAGTGTGCAACAAGCAACATGTTGTCCAGAGGTGGGATTTGAACTGTTTATCACTCATATATTAAATTATTAGTGGGACTATTCTGTGATAAATTATGGAGATGCGAAAGAGACCAGAGGCTGTTTTTTACATTTAACTGTCACACTACTGCAGCTAAAAATGATCAGAATTACTTTACAGTGCTTCTACTTAAAAAAAAGCTGTAAATGAGAATACGAAAGTTTAAAATAAGGTGGCAGGAAAGGAAAAGATTAAAACACATGGAGAAAAAAAAAGCATCAACAAATCAATCGGGGAAAAAACGGCTGCAAAAACATCTGCTTTTGTTTTGAGAAATTACACATTCTTATTTGTAATTCTTGGTTCCTTCCTCACATTTATCACACTTAAAAAAAGTGCTTAGAACAACCATCAAACCATCAAAAAGCTTTTTCCATGCATTTATAAGCCATTAAATAAGGGTTTCATTGTAAATTAAATTCAGCAAAATAGGCACCAAAAAGGAATCTACATGAAAACACAAGTGCTCAGCTTTACTTTTAAAATCCTGGACTGTAATATCTGCAGAGGATGTTGTTTTCTACATTTCTATCCTTCTGGAAACCATCCTCTGTTCTTCTGTGGCACTGCTGGGGTGTGTGTTATTAAAAAAGTGTTATTAAAAATAAAAAGCAGCACTTTGATGAATCTGAATGCTGCTTTATACAGCTTAATAAAAATGAGCTCTTTAAGTATGGAATCAGAGCTGCCAAGTTGCCACATCACCTTAAGAAAAAAAAAAGAAAACAGAACTCTTAGATACACTAATGTTATAACTCAAGCTGAAACTCAAACTCTGTCCCAACCAATATGCACTGTAGATTTGTTTTTGTCTCCCAATAAATCATATTTCCTAAAAGTTTTAGCTACAACAGTGACATTGTTGTTATCAAAATATTACAGATTTAACCGCTTTTACAAGTTAGTCATTTATGGACTAAAGAAAAACAAGTTTAGCTGCAGACAGCAGCTCAAAGCTGAAGATGGTTTGAAGCGAGCTCTTTTTCCTGCACGCAGTCTGACACAGGCGTCAGAGTTCATGGCAGTGAGTGGACGACGAGTGTTCAGAGATTTTCTTCTTCACTGGACATCAGACCTGGAGTGTGCCGGAGGATTGTGTGTCTTCACCTCAAACTCTGAAGCACCCACTGACCCCTGAAACGGTGTGTGTGTGTGTGCAGGAGACACACACACACACACACAGATTAAAAAAACCCTGTATAACTATGCACAGTAGTAGCTAAAGTTAAGTAATTTCTTTGTAGTTTTAAAAAAAAATTAATTAAAACATGAAGGGAAAAACTTCAAAGCCGTCAGAGTTCATTTTACTTTTTGAACTTGTGTCTGTGTTTGCTGCATCTGATGGTAAAAAAATGACACTTTATGCTTATTTAAATAAATATGCCAACAGATGACATGCAAATATAAAAATCATGCTTTTATGATGAGAACTTTTTGCAGAAAAGTGTTTGAAAAAAACTTATTTAGCTTTTCAGTTTATTGCACAGAGTTGGAATGATGATCAGAGGATTATTCTAATTATTTTACTTTTAGCATTAAGAGGCAAATAATAAAGACAAAACACTCAATATAATAATTACAAATGTCCATCACAAGTGATAACAGCTCAATGTGAGGAAAGAGGAAACACGGAAACAATGCAATACATGATATAAACTAAATGAGGAGGAGAAACAACCTATATGAAGCTATAACCGGCCACTTATAGGCCTATTTTAATGTGAAGAATCAATAAAAATACTTAGATTAATTTATAGGCCTACCTAATGAGCTAATGTAGGCTATTATCAGCATTAGTTTTAGTTATTTTCAATAACTTTTATTTAAGCTGCAGCAAAACTACGCTGCAAAACAGCGTGTTTGTTCGTTTTAAAGGATTAAATCAGTTTTATAAACTACATGGCGCCCTGCAGTCTCTACAGCAGGAACAGCAGGTTATCTAATCTGAGAGTTCACACATTTTAGTGAGCACAGGAGAGGGATTTCTCCTGGACGCGGAAACTCTACACTAACTTTTCTGTGCAAATTTGTCTCTCGGCATCCTGACAGGTAGCCAATGGCATCATCCCCTCGCACGAGCCCGCCACCTCCCCGGCACTTGTCCCGCGCGCCCATTGGACGGACACATGAAAACCAGGAAACTCGCACACGAGCCGCTCGCGTGCAGCCTCGCCTCTATAAATAAACCCGGGGGCGCTGGAGACGGGAGCAGAGCGGGTGTCAGCTTGGCGAGGGGACAGAAGTCACTCCTGCGATTTGTCTTCAGCGAGCTGCTGCGCGTTTTTAGGAGAAGGCGAATTTTACTGGACTGACCTTTTTTTTATATTAGTGCATCTTTCTTTTAATAAAGTTTTTATTTGGACCTTGCCACTGTTTTTAACTGTAAACCTGAAGATGCCAGCCGGCTCCGTAGAGAGAACATCTCCATCCGCTGTGGCTGCCACCCCGGCCAGAGGGGACTCCACGCCCGAAAAACCCCGCACCCTGTCAGAGAGCAGGAAGGTATGTGAAGTGATTGGTTTACTATTTACCTACTCATCTGTTCATGGGATCTGATAAAAACTGTCATCTCAACATATTTTTTTCTATTCTAAGTCCTCCAAACCAATCATGGAGAAGCGGAGACGTGCGCGCATCAATGAGAGTTTGGGCCAGCTGAAGACCCTCATCATGGACGCACTCAAGAAAGATGTAAGAGGCTGAACGCAGACTTTTTACTCAGATTTAATTTAGCAGCTGAGCTAATCCTGTATTAATTGGTCACTTTTGTGCGTTCAGAGCTCCAGACACTCCAAACTGGAGAAGGCGGACATCCTGGAAATGACCGTGAAGCACCTCAGGAACCTGCAGCGACTTCAGATGACGGGTATGTGATGACATTTCTGGACTGTTGATGTGCATGCAGCCATGGTGGGATGTTAAACATTATTCCCACAGTCTCTGAGTCTCTGATGTATTACTTACTCACTGCCAGCATGAGGCCACAACTGCATTAATGACATCTGCTTTCTGATTATTTTAATAAGCCAATTTGTCAACAATTTAGTAATATTCTTTATAGTCATAAGATCTTAATCTCTCAATATCCTTTTTACAGTAAAGCTCACTTTATTGCATTATTTATCTATCTGTCTATCCTGCTTGTGTATTGGTTCATATATACATATTTCTGTTTTCCTCTCCAGCTGCAGTGAACACAGACCCGTCCGTCCTGGGTAAATACAGAGCTGGGTTCAGTGAGTGTGTGGGGGAGGTCACCCGTTTCCTGTCTACGTGTGAAGGGGTGAACACAGAGGTGAGGACCCGCCTCCTCAGCCACCTTGCGGCCTGTGTGACCCAAATCAACGCCGTAAACTTCTACACACCTCGCCCAGGCGCACTGGGACTTGGACAGACCAGCACACAGATCCCAGCTGCTTCCGCTCAGCAGATCCCCTGCAAGAGTGGCTCAGCGATGCACGTCTCCCCAGACGCTATGAAGCTGTACGGCGGCTTCCAGGTTGTGCCGACACCGGATGGACAGTTTGCTTTTCTTGTGCCCAGCGCAGCTCTCATGCCGCTGAGTTCACAGAACAGCCATCACATGTCACCTGTTGCACCTCCGCTCACCTCGGACTCTGTGTGGAGGCCATGGTAGGAGATCAGCTCAAGGACTATCCCATAATGAAACATATTTTTGTACATTTGTAAATATTTTTAAAACCCACATGCGAGGGATGTTTACACACATTTGTGTCTTTTATATGGACATTAGGAGAAATTCTTGGCCTCTTAGCTTGCTGTGATTTTCTCTGCTCTGATTTGCCCCCGGAGGTCATAAAAATCCTTGAAAATCCTTGAAAAGCTCTTGAAAAGCACTGTATTTTTAGAGATTAATAAAAATGTTTTTATGATTGATACTACAGCATTCACTGCAATGGTGTCTTTGTCATTTCCCTTCCCACAAAACCTCATCGGATTGTCATTCAGACATCCATTCATGGACAAATCCATGTGGTACACATCTCAGACCTGTGAAAACTCTTGCGAATTAAAATCCCAGGTACAAATCGCCCCCCTCCTGCATGCCTCATGCACACCTGATCATTCCTTTTGCAGTGATATGGGGTGTTGCTCTCTGGCTGGAAATGAATACCTCTATGATGAAGTAAGAAACCTCAGAGGTTGTGTTGAGCCAAAAAGATGTTTTGTCAGTGCAGGGTGGTGGGTGGGAGAGGGCCTGTTGACACAGGTAAGCCTTATTGTACTCCTGATGGGAAAAACAAGGCTGCATAGGAGACAAGGCTGCATAAAAACCATACTAATTAAAACAATAATGTCTTATCTAGCGTATGTTGCTACTGTCTGAGGTGTCTTCTGTGTCTTATTTGCCACTTGATGAAAGAGAGCCCTTCTTCTAGGTTTGATTTACAAAGATTTGATGAAATTTGTGTGTGTTTGCGCAATAGCTTAGCAGCAGGCCTGCAGAGCCGGCCCAATCGTTGTCCATTTAGTGGACAATTGACGGGCTGACGAGCCCAGCGTGTGTCCTGAGCGTGGTGCTCGCACAGCTGGACGCAAGCAGAGTGTGGCCAGAGGTCACAGGTGCCCCTCATTCACACCCTGAAGACAAACGCAGCTCCAACAGCATGTTGCCCCCGAATCTGGCAACATATCAACAGACCTGGCAGCCCATCACCAGAAGACAGGGCCTCCCTTTGACAGCATCAAACAGTGGCACCTCCAGAGGCAAACACACACACACACACACACACACAATCTGTGACCAGTGGCTTGTTCCTGATTTAATATTCATGGAATTTAAGGGATTAGGTCATAACAGGGATAAAAGCAGCAGTGACCATTTTGTTTTTAAGTCTGAAAAACTGAAAAACAGGTGCACAATAGTCTGCATTAATGAGTTGATATTGTTTGTATGTGGCAACATTTTATAGTGCAGTTATTAAGTTGTCAGTTCTGCCTTTCAAAATAAAAGTCAGTGCAATTGCAAACCAAATAATCTCTATCTCTCACTTGACAACTTATTAAAACTCCTCACTTTGGGCAAATGATACAGTCAATTAAGTTTACATCTCTGTTTTGGCACAGCTCAGAGAAGACTGGCAGCAAGAAAGACTTAAAGACAAAACTTAGAGCTCCCCCTCCTATCAGGGCATCCTTTGAGAAGACCCTCCGAAACACAAAAACAAAGATGGGCCCCTCAATGACTCAATGGCTCCTCTCTTTGTGACCCTCTCCATCTTCATAAAGGGCCTTTCCCTTGTTTATCCAGGAAGAGGTTTAATGGCAGAGAGGGGGGAGGACCATGCTGTCACTTTCACTGTGCTAAAGAAGGCTTATTGTTGCCCGCTCCCAAAGGTCCTGGTCTTAAAGGCTTTTTGAGAACTCCTCAGGCCAGGCTGTTCTCTTTAGATAAGAGGAGCTGTGAAGTGCTGGCAGGTCGCTCCTATCCATGCCTAATGGAGAACCTGGAGAGGTTTTGATGGAGGGGCTTCAACAGAGGAGGCGCCATCTTTAAGGCAAATTGCGCTGTTTACTGGTATTGGTCCACTCCTTCCATCTTTTGTCTGATTGTTTCTTATCCCCTCTCCCAGCCCCTCCCTAACCAAACCCCACTTTTATTGCAGTTTTTTCCCAAACGTTTTAAAGCAGAGAGAGGTAAACATGAACCAGGGTAGGGCTTGCCCCTTCGCTGCGCTCGGTGATTGATGGCCTTTCCCTCACAAACACAGCAACAGCAGTGACAGGTTCCCCGCTTGTCTCTCTCTGACACTCACCGGAAACCCTCGCCGCCTCCGCCTCTGCGGGTGGATCGGCGAAGTATTGTTCTTAAGGTTGTTATGGTGCCTGATGGGGGTCGAAATAGTCAGCGGCGGTTCACATCAAGGCTAATGAATAGTTTATGCACTGGATATCAATAGTGAATGAACAATGTTCTTTGTCCCGTCACTCCAATTCATCCCTTTTTGATTTAGCTGGTTGTTTTTGGAAAACCCAACAACATACTGGTGGATGTTTTGCTTCTGAGGGGGAATTTAGTATCAGTGTGACATGAAAACACTGGGGGAGGAAAATTTATTAGTTTGGAGCCACACAGAGTGACGATGGTGTGACTATTAAAGCCAAGTAACTCTGGCGCTACATCACAAGTCATCGCATCTTTAAAGGAGATGTTGTGGTAAGTGTCGGGGGGGGGTGGAGGTCTTGTTTTTTATGTAGTTACTGGCCATATGCCCATGAAGGCTTATGAAGAGGACCACAGAGATGTGCTTTCATTGCAGGTGTCCCTTCAAAGTGAGACATTATTTAATACAAATGCTCCATTACAATCTTAACATTTTGGTGGCAAGGCTGACTTACTATGTGAGGCATCGCCTGAGCCAAAATAATGAAAAGAAAGTTGATCTGACTAATTTAAGTTTGTTACAACTTGGGCTTTTTATTTTGAAATGTCTCCTTATTTTTGTCAGATAAAAATAACTTTGTATTGACCTAATGAAACCCAGTAGGGCAAAAAATAACAAGCAGTCAGATGGTGAAGCAGGTTTCAAACAAGTGCCCCAGATATCCAAACTCAATTGAAGGAAAAGACGGAGACAAACTGTTGATTACAAACACTCCATTAACAAACCAACTTCTTGCTTACATGTTGTGTCACAGCATCCACACAAGGCTAAGACGTGACCATTGTGTAGATAGATATAGATGCTTTATTGTCATTGTGTAAGTACAGCGAAACAGTGTTTGGAGCAAAGCCTTTGGACGCCCAATAATCATACAAGTACGAGGTAAAACATAAATATAAGAGCAAAATTATGCTGTACACATTATTGCACCTTGCAAGAGGATATTGCACAAGCAAGTAAATAAATTGCAAATAAATAGACATCAGTCTGTTAGTGTAAAATCAGTGTAACCTCAACATCTTGCCTCATGACATGACTGACTCTCAATTGATGTTTTTTTTTGTCTGCTTCTTGACTTAATGCCATAAATTTAATCAAAACTGCTCGAACAAACAATATACATACATATATATATAACAAACTATAACCTGTCCGCTGATCAGACCGGTTACAAACTGTTTAGCTTGAGTTATTGTTGAGCTTGTTGTAAAAAGATCACTCAGGAGTTACTTACTGGTCAGAATAAATCAAGTTCAGTCAGAGACACTTTCATCAAGGAATTGATCTTTTATTGCAAATGGTTGTACAGTTAGATTCAGTGGGAAAGGCTGCGCTGTTTTAGGGAAGCTTTCAGTAATTAAAATTATGCTGACCAATCTATTTCACCAGAATGAAAAAATCTGTGTGCACAGCATGTCCTTCAAGGCTGGAGGAGCTGGCAACTGCAAGCTGAATACATAATCAAAAAAGACTAACTGCAAAGTATGTGGTAGAGGCCAAACAGTCAACCCACACAAATATAATTACTGCAATGCCTGTGTTATGTTTTGTCAGATTACAGTGTTTTGACAAGTTGGGTTTGTTATTTGCAACATACATCAACACATTTGTCTCAGTGAGAACTGGAAAGTATCAGCATGGTAATGGATGTGCTCAACACCTGCATGAATACGATTGGACATTACTAATCAGCTAAAAGCCAAACAGCTCATTAAAATGTCAGTAATTGTGTGGCATGAACATCTAATGACTTACCATTTTTATCCTGTTGTAATAAACTCAAATCATCCTGAACTTGCTTCCTCACAACTTTATATGTTGTCTTGATACAACTGTCTCATAATATATAATATATGTTATACATACCAATGCTTTTTGGATCAGAACTATGTAATAAGCAGACAACTTACTTAGTCTTCAGGTGAATCTTTAACCGGCAGACGATACAGAGTTCCCCTCTGTTAACTCATTGGTTCCGACCTCTATCAAACTTTTAAGCAATGTAGCTTGAAGCTGATTGAATTGTGCAACAGTTTCATTGTGTTTTCACTACTAATGTGTGCAATATTTGTTATGTGCAATGTATCGTTATGATTGTGGAGGCATTTATGTGTGCAGCTTTGGAGTCCAAGACAAATATCATATCATATTGTAATTCTTTAGGAGGCCACCATGTAGAAAAACAGTTGCAAAGCATAGAGTTCAAAATCTACCAACAACTTTTGAACATTAATTGTGGTGTTGTGTAGCGCTGAGGGTGTCCTCTCAGTTTTTGACACTCTCCTAAGACCTGGGACCAGAACATGATGTGCTACATTAATAACATGTAACATGACTGATGCTGTGCAGAAAAGCTTCACTAAAGCATTACATCTGAAGTGCACTCGAGCAACATTTAAACATTATCTTTTTCATGTGAAACAATGGCCTCTTGAGAAATTACTTCTGCTGCTGGGGCTTGGAGTGTGGGAGGTATTTCGATTGTTTTGCAGCAACAAACTGCTCGGTTTTGCACTGACTCTTCAATAAAGGGCTGCATGCATGCATAATAAAACATCTCTATCTGTGGAGCTGGAAACAAAACGAGGATAGTGGTATGAGAGCTGGGTCCACAGGGCCACAGCTCCTGATTCATCCTCCATAATTGTAATGTGATGATAAGGAGCTTATAGCCTCTTGTTATCCTCCATAGAGATTGGCAAGACAAAAGCCAGTGTACTAGTATGTGAAAAGATTACCATTCTGGTGACATCTCTCCGTCCACTTAACACCCACATCAGGTCAGCTGTTCTTAATTTGGTCAGCAGCAGCAATTTAGCTTCTGCCCAGGGGTCTGAGTGCACTGAGGGGTAAATATTGACCCTTGTTTGTAAGCAAGGTTCACATTTTGAGTGTGCAAAATGGCTTATTTGTGGTCTTGAGATGTTTAGTTCATTGTGTCATAGAGGATGTGCATCGCCCTCTCATTGGCTGAGACAAGGATCTAATACCTGCCGACATAATAGCAACTGGTGCTAACGATTGACTGAGCTCATTTAAGGAAAGAAATCTAATGGGCAAGATGAGTAATCTGAGTTAACTGAGTTAATTTCTGTGATTTTTGTCCTCA
>JAQFJA010000004.1:7429447-7443618 GCA_029874485.1 Naso brachycentron
AAGCCGTAACTCACAATTTTTTAGCTCAGGTTTGTGTTCTATCTACCCTTTAGAGTACCATCAACCTGAATTAGCTTTTAAATGCACCAAGTTCATTAGTCTATGGCTAACCTTGCACGTTTGTGAATTAAGATCATTTTGCTAGAAGGCTGAGAGGCAAACTTCAGTCACACATCTGTGACCCCACTGTTGGGAGCATAAAACTGTTCACATTAGAGTAACTGGTCTCAAAACTTTTTGGTGTTTTAGAGGTAAAATTTAGAAATATTTTGCAAATTAACATAAAAATGTAACAGAAAACCACACAAGCCTCCTAAATAATTTCAGCATTATTTTGTTCAGAAGAGTGTGATTATTTAAATGAACTTTACCACCCTTACTGAATGAAGATACCCTTAACAACTTCCACATGTCTTGTTGCTCATCAGTGAACAACTCAGTGCTTCAAACATCCTGTTTATCCGAAAGCTTTGGTCGAATGAGTATTACCTCTAACTTAAGGCCGTCCCTCCAAACTTTGGAAGTAAGACAGGCACAAGTTTTTGTCATGTGAATTGTGATGTCATTCAACTCGGACCGAGGACCCAATCGACCCCCTGGCCTTTAACCCTTATTAACCCAGGGTTAAAGTGCTGTATTCAAGGTGTAGCCATCTGTGTGCCTTGTTGTGTCCAGGCTTCCCTCCTCCCTCACTCTTTATCATTCCTCCCAGTGTTTAGGAGCAGTGGAGTGATCAGAGGACGACTTGTGAAAGGCAGAGATGACAGGACGGCTTGGTGCTACCATCCTGTATAAATTAAGTATGCGAAGTCAAACAAAATAACATTTTATCGCTAAAGTAAAAATCGTCTAAGTATTTTCCATTAAAAAAGACGGTATTGTACTATAGTTGAGTATTTCCTTTTAAAATACAATGCTACTCTAAAATTATACTTCCACAACAATAGCCTTCATTTCAGAGAGAAAACATTATTTTATATAAAAATGTTATAATAAGCTTATAAAAAGCAACATTAAAATGCTGCATACATATTTATAATATATAAAAAACACAACATATAAAAAAGGGCTATTCTGTAAACTTTTTCTATTCTATGTACTCTTTCAAGTATGTTTTGCTGATAATAAAGCTACGCTTTACTCAAAACCTTGAATGCAGAACTCTCACTTGTAAAAGAATTTTCATCTTTCATTTTCATCAGAGTCCTTAAATTTAAACTCACTATATGTCTCATTTCCACGCTAAAATATCAAAAACTCAGAAAAATTAGCAATTTTATTCAAGTTAATGGTGTGTTCAGTGTAACGTTGATAAAACTTTCACACATTTTGGAACATTTCTGTATCAGTCAGGTAGATTTCATCTGCGATGGTGGCTGCTAAACAATGAAATTAACAAATCCTATGATCTCACACTTTTTTTCTTTTTACAAAGTCATCAAACTACCTGTTTTGTTTTTGTTGTTTTGATCAAGATACTTTAAGAGGCAAAAAAAAAATATTATACAACTGTTAGACCCTACAAAGCAACTTGAATGGACAAGAGGCATTCCATGAGTGTTGATATAGAGTATAACAGAACTGGGGCTTTTAACTATATGTGTTACTTCACTTAACAGGTGCTCCAGTCACTAACTGTCGGTTGCAAGGTTAGTTTGCAACAAACTGCACCGACAAGATGGACATTTTTCCAGATTGTCTTCAGAACAGGACCAAAGGAAGGAAGGGAGCAAGCAAGAAAGTAAAGTAGTGAGTCTGTCTGTAACTTTTAGAGTAAGCTTACGTGCAGGAACATGTTAATTGTTTGTGTTGCTTAGCAACAGTCTTGTACCAGTCCAGTTGCAGAATTATTTGTGCTGGTGGAGCCAAATAAATTATATAATTCACAAACAACTCATAATCTGTTTTTGCTTGTTACTTTCAACTAAATGGAGTTTGTAGAACTGTTCTTTCAAAGCAATATCACACTCAAGGTCGTGCTGTTGTACTGAATATCGTCACCGTTGTGACCATTTGAGGCACTTGACATGCAGCCTTGACCTTATGACCACATCGCACCAGTGATGACATTCAGTACAACAGCACTCTTCTTCTTGTGTGATATTGCTTAAATGTTGGTGTATTTATGGATCTAATAACTGAATACTTCTTTATTATCTTTTCTAAGAAAAATTATGTTTCATGTCTTTTCAAGGTGTTTTGGATTGAAAATTCTCAAAACCTGCCAAACATAAATCCAATAAATGAAAAGATATAAGCAAGTATTGTGCACTTTTCCTGATAATTTTCAACCTGTGTCATGTTACTGAAGAAGTTGGCATCACCAAAGGGCTGGAACAGGTGATTCATGAGTTAGCAGATGATTAACATCTCACTCATAATTCCTTTCAGTAGTGACAGGATCTTAAAAAAGTGGTGGATTGAACTTTGAACTTTGCAGGAAACAAGTTCATCCACCCCTCTTATCATTCAGCAGCATTCATGTAAACTGGTTATCAGCTGTTCTGCTCGAGCTTTGTTTACAGAATTGACTGTGACAGTCAGGACGTATAATGTGCCAAATGCATGAGGACATATTTGCAAAGAGAACAAAGTCTAATTAACAGGTACAGCTATTGAATGGGGATCTCAACTGTTGCCTCATCAATACACTGAGAATCTTCAGGCTCCTTTTTCAAAATATGCTCCTTAATAGTGCCGTCGTCCTCCTGAAACTGTACCTTCACTGTCAGTGGAGAGCATTTTTCTACTTTACATTTGATGATCACAGTATCATTAACTGCTTCTTGGCTACAGCGTCTGAAATCAGGCATCTCGTCTTTAGACAGTCGACACACCAGCTGCTCCCTGTCGATAGAGACGACTGGTCGCCTCCTCAGAAAACCAGGGCTCTCACACAGCATCCTGTCCAGCATCTCTACTTGTTGGCCGTTTCTCAGCACCCAGTCATGCAGATACCACATGTGGCAGTCACATTTCCAGGGGTTTCCATGCAGTCTCATTGTGTGCTGGATGGCAAAGTGGTCCAAAAGGCCCAGTGGGAGATTTTCCAGCGAGTTGTCAGACAGGTAAAGCTGCTGAATGAGCGCCTGGTCCTCGAACAGTCTGGCGTCCAATTTGCTCAGGTTGTTCTTGTTTAGGTGGATCGCGGTGAGGCCAAATAGATCACTAAAGATCATTTCAGGCAGTGAGGTGAGCTGGTTTTCAGAAAGGTCCAGATTCTCCAGCACTGTAATGTTTCTAAAAATGTTTTCAGGGAGGCTGGAGAGCTGGTTGGAGGACAAGAAAAGGTTGGAAAGAGATGTTAAACTGCTTAGAGAGGACAGCTCAGTCAGTCTGTTGCCTTGTAGGTTCAGCTCTTTTAAATTTGAGGCCTCAAATCCAAACACCTGATCGCTGAAGGTTGTAAGAAGGTTTCCACGGAGATTCAGCACCTTCAGTTTGGTCAACACAGAGAAGATGCCATCAGTGAGCTCTGATATCTGATTTCCCTCAAAGTAAAGCTCGACCAGGTTAGAAATATTGTGGAATGTGTCAGATGGGAGATTGCTGATGAGGTTGTTGTTGAGTTTCAGGGTCTCCAGTCTTTCTAGACCAGCAAAAGATTCCCCTTTCACTCCTTCTAGCCTATTTTGGGATAAATCCAGCACACGCAGATAGTGCAGGTTCAGGAAAAGACACGTGGGCAGATCTGATATGATGTTACCCTTCATCTGCAGAGTTTCCAGCCTCTTCAGAGAGTCAAACACGCCAGGAAGCAATGTCTTGAACCTGTTGAAGTTCAGCATCAGCTTTGTCAAGTTTCCCTGCTTTGCGAAAGTCCCCAGAAGTAAATGTTCAAGCATGGGGTTCCCACTGATTTCTAGCTCCTGCAGCTCCACCAGATGCTCAAAAGACTGAGAGTGAATACTTTGCAGTGCATTGTTGAGGAAGACAAGCTTGGTAAGGTGTGGACTCTCTTTTAAAGTGTGAGAGAACAGGTACCCCAGAGGTGATGTCATTATAATGAAGTCCTTCAGCTGCTTGGATGTGTTCCTGGGCAAAGATACCATCGCTCCATCAGCACACAGCACTTGGACTGGAGTGAAACACTGACATTTGTATGGACAAGAGGTTTGTGAGTCTGTGTTGCCTTTGTGACAAAGAAGCAGCACCAGGAAGAGAATCAGGCCCAAGTCTCTCTCCATGTTTCACTGTCAAAACATGAAGCAAGCTTGTTTGAATTAACAGGAAATCAAAGTCACTACTGCGATAAACTAAGAGCATGAATGCATTGTATCATTTTTATTTCACACAGAGAAGAATCATTAGCAGATTTTTACTTTAAATAAATGAAATTCAACATACCTCTGTGTTACAGGGATCCCGTGGCACTGAAACAGATTTGAAACCGATTGTGTCACAAAGTGCAAATGACAGGAAGTCTGTATTAGGCAAGACAAAACCTTTGGTCAGTGGCCAGCTGATGCCGTGCTGTCATCTGCTCACAGAAAAAAAAAAAAAAAAAGACAAGTGGACCTTACTGTAATTCAGACTTCTATTGTGCTATAATGTACAATGTGTAGAAAAACAGCAGAGGAATTTCACCTTTTTTTAGTTTATTTTTTAGTCGTTGGTTTCAGCAAGAGTCTGTCAGAGTTGAGTCACTATGTACTAAAACAAAACAAATAAATCAGAGAGTAAATACTGAACGCTCTCTGGGAAACTGTAGATTATCCTGTTTTTCTCTCATTTTTAATTTCCGTCAGACATAAATAATACAGCTACCACAAAAGAAACTGTTGCTATCAGCACTAGCAATTCTATTCATTTAGAGTTCATTTTGTTTTGTTTATTTTAAAATCTTTTTATTTACTTTTCTAACTCTAACCCTAGACGTGGCCAAAACAGCAGTGCAGAAAGTCACATAAAAGAGTTTGACTTTTCTTGACTTTTTTATAAAACATGTTTGGCATGGCATTCACCTCTTATCTCGTGTGAAGGCAGCATTTCCAAGACTTATTCTATGCCCAGAGTGTGTACATCTTATAATGTAATAAAAGATATAAAGACTTTGTTATTTACTAGGATTAATTATATAGAAACAGCACATACAGTCTGGACACTGGCAATCTCAGTTGTGTTCGAGTAACTACCAATGCTTAATGAAATCAGCTTTGTGTTTTCTATGAAGGTTGTACTGTATTGAAAGGCTAGAGGTAAAGTTGTAGGAGACCATCACCTCCACTAGGTGTCATCCTGTTTCTCCTAACCTCAGTCTACATGATGACATTCCTAGATCCTCCCTCTCCTACAGGTATTCCTTGATGATGCACAGGTAGCCAGTGCGGTCTGGAATCAGATCCACCACCCAAAACCCAGCAGGAAGAAAATCAAGAACATTTTGGGAACTTCTTAATCTTTTGGAACATTTTCAACTTCCTTCATTTCCTTTCTCATAGTTTCTGAAGTTCAGCGATGGCCAATGCGGGTATACAGCTTCTTGGCTTCACGCTGGCCTTTATAGGTTTCATCGGCTCGATAGCATCCACAGTAATGGTGGAATGGAAAGCTTCGTCCTATGCAGGAGACAACATCATTACAGCTCAGGCCATGTATGAAGGGCTGTGGAAGAGCTGTGTATCGCAGAGCACTGGGCAGATTCAGTGTAAAGAGTATGATTCACTCCTCGAGCTACCAGGTAAAGTTGTTTTACATGTCTTGCTTTCATTAGAAAATTCCTTTAAAAAGAACAAGTACTGATCATAATACAGCATAAACTGGTAACAGTATTTTGCTCTAAATTACTTCTTCTCCAGTATTTGGGTGTGGAAAAAATGGGTCTTGTGACAAATATTGAATTTCTTAAACAACATTGGATTATTTTCAAAAGTGACTTTATGAAATTGTCAGGCCTGTATGCTGTAAAAACAGGAATGTGCATATCTCTGTGGCCACTCAAAACTCCATACAGGGTTTGGGAAGTGTCCTCTGCTCTCTGCCTGCAGAGACATGTCCGTCAAATACCAGCAGCTGGCTGAAACTTCTTCTTTTGGAATCAGTCCAAAAGGAATAGAAGTAATGGCTAAATCAATGGATTTAGATCTATGTAAAAGAAGTTTTAGTTTTTACAACATAAAAGGCTGAGAGGAGCTCCATCAAATAAGAATAAATCCCTCAAAGGAACATTTGGAGGTCGAGTCAGCTGGATGTGACTCATATGATCTACACTCCCTCCTGTTTTGTGCCTGTTGTAAACAAGAACGCTAAGATTCGATGAAGAGGCATGTAATCATATACAAAAGACTGCTTGCTTGATGATTTTGATAAGATTTTTTTTAAGCTCAGGTTTTTGTTTCACTTTGTATTTTAGATAATTACAAATGGAGGTGAGGACAATTACATTTATTTATGCAGTTAAAATGCTCAAAGAAAAAGTTTTTTCTCAGAGGACAAAATCATCTACGCGAAGTACACTCTTCTACTCAACTGTATGAAGTGAAAGGTCAAAGCCAAATGTATTAAAAAACAGAAAGCCATAACATTTGAAATGTTGGAAGTGATCCTGTGTTGTGTCTTTGTCTCCAGGGATTGTACAGGGTGCACGAGGGCTGATGCTGTCCTCCATCTTGCTGAGTTTAATCTCTATCTTAGTGGAGATGGTGGGCATGAGGTGCACCACCTGTATGGCAGACGAACCGCAGCAGAAGGACAAAGTAGCTCTGGCTGGAGGAGTTATCTTCATCATCGCCGGTCAGTTCACACACATGCAAAGGACTTCATCTTTATCCCTTCAAATGTTACACCACACTACTGTATGTTTTGCATTGACAGCAATATCTCAACAACTTTTGAACATGATTTGGCTTGTAGTGACTTTTTGGGGTTTCACCTTCATTAAAGTGCATAGCTTACATGACAGGTGACCTGCTCCTGCATGTGGTAACCTGTATAATAAAACAAAATAAATGTTATTCTGCTCATGGTTCTCCAGGTCTGCTTGCTCTGGTGGGAACGTCTTGGTACGGCCACAGAATAGCAAAGGAATTCTACGACCCATTCACTCCCACTAATGCCAGGTGAGGTCGTCCGACTCTGCTGTTTGGTCTGAACTGACACTGATTATAAGGTATCACTGAAGCTATGTGTAAAGACTAAAAGGATGGACACTTGACAAACTGTCATTATGCTGCTACTGCTGAGACTTTAAAGAAAAATCTGATATTTTCAGCGGTAGATGAGGCACTTAAAGCTTTTAGGTAAAAGTATAGATACTGCTCTGAAAAAATATTTGCTTTTTAAAGTGTTTCTTTTAAGATAAAAATAAGAATGTATCTAAAATGAAGTAACTAGACTGTAAACTATTGGATAATTAGATTTATAGCGCTGCACCATTTTTAAAAAATCGATCACTCGCATATTTGGTTTGTTAAATCTTAATCTGCGTATGACCATTCAATGTGACAAATAATGGAGAAAACATTATTTGGCTCAGAAATATAGTTGAGTGTCAAGTATAAATTGAAATATTCGACTAATACACAGGCACCTCAAAACTGTATTTGTGCAGGATTTACTGACATCTAACAACCTCTACTCACACTCTCCTTTGAGGCTTAAAATGCAGAAATCAGGTGGCATCAAAACTTTAAACAAAGCTTTAAAGACAGAATCCTCGACTTTTAGATATGACTGAACTTTTGTTACATTCCAGCACTCGTTATATGAGTGCAAACAATGATGATTAAGCCTATCTCCGTCAAGTAAGTCTATCTGTATTTAGCAGTATACAAAAGTTTTTTTTAAAGCTGCTGCCTCTGGAGGCTTTGCAATGCTGGTGGACCGGTAGTGATGTGTTTTACATCAGCAATGATGAGATGAGTGGTGCAACAAGAGCCCAGGAAGCTTTCTGAACTTGAAGAACAGCAGGAGTGTCACTATATGTCATTGTCCTTTGTCGACATTGGCCACATAGGTAAAATAAATCCCACGCATTTTTCCCAAAATAGCTTTATCTATGAGATATCGTGTCTGTTTATGTTTTGTCCATATTCAGTAAACGTTCCAGAAAGTATCTGAAAATGTGTGATGTTAGTTTAAAAGAATATCTGTGTCAAAATTCTCCCACACGCTAATATTTGAACTAGGAAGGTAGCACTTGTCAGGAACTAGTTTTCCAGACGTAATAACTTTCGTCTCAATGGCTCCCCTCTCTCTTTCTTATTAAGTGATTTTTGTCCAAATAAATGCAGATTTTCTCTCATGAAGGGTGAGTGACTTGTACCTAGCAACATTCACATGTCCTATAGTGTTTCTATACCCTGTTTCAACTTGAATGGCAGTGAATGGGTTTTTGGTATCATATGCAACTGAGCAACATTTCTAGGAATGACCAGAGCCCCACCTTCAACACTGTACTCAGATCTAATTATACTTTCATGCGTTGACAGGATTCGTAATTACAATTACAATTACATTTACTGCCAGAAGGGGGAGACAAAAGGTCCACAGAGCAGGTTTCGCACAGTTATTAAGTAAATCTACTTAGTAACTTCCAGCCTCTGGATATTTTAGAAAATATACTGCAAATAGGCCACTGAAGCTAAAACCAACAGCTGCTTAACTTAGCTTGCTGAAAACAGGAGGAAATGGCTACTCAAGAGTCAAACTGTCGCTGTGAGGTTGCCAAGCAACCAGTGGGGACTCCAGGAAGTCACTGCAAGAAAAAGCACAGCGCAGAGCCCATGTAAAACCACAACTATTTGGGCAGAGCGAGGCTAACCGTTTCACCCTGTTTTCAGTCTGTCTTCCAAGCTAAGCTAGCTGACTAACTTGACGCCACTGAACAGACATCAGAGTGACATTAGCCTTCACGTTAATCTCAACACCAATTAATATTTCGCATGCTGTCAAATTAATCCTTTCATTTGCCAGCATACTTCTTCATGCTGATGCAGTGAACTACATGACACAATAACAGCTTGAAACCAAACTTCTTTTTTAATGTCACTGCTGTGAATCACCCTTTATTAAATACAATATGATCAGTTTACGCTTAGATGTCAGGCCTTTTAATGATGGTACATTCATACAAAAAACAAACAAACAAACAAAAAAATCCCTCTCTCTGTTTTTACAAATGTCAACTTAAGTCTTGTTTTGATGTGTGCATCATTCACAGGTATGAGTTTGGAAGTGCCTTGTATGTCGGATGGGCAGCTGCCTGTCTCATCCTTATAGGAGGAGGCTTCCTCTGCAGCCACTGCTCAAGTGGGGGCTCAGGAAAATCTCCACGCTACCCTCCACCGCGCTCTGAAGGCCAGTCAGGCCGGGACTACGTCTAGCACAATCACTCCATCCAGCCTCTGCTTTGCTTGAGGGAGAACACTGTCTTTGCAAGGAAATGTCCACCACACGCATCTTTGTTAAATTCTTCACAGCATGTATATTTGCAAGTGTTTATTTTGTGTTTGTTTATATTTGATTTGAAATTCATTCCATTCTTCAGGCTTTTTGTTTTGGGATGGCTTAATTTGTCATTGAAGAGATGTTAGGTTACTTAAAAGTTTAACATGAACTAAAATTTACAGTAAATGTCACTTGAAATTAAATATGATGAAAAAAAATCTTTGCCTAAAATATATTAAGAAAATTTCAGGAAATTTCTCCTCAGGGTTTGACTGCGTAATTTTGTAATTTTCTCTGTTTGGACTGTTGACAGTGTTCTTTCATATAAAATCCTCATTATTTTCATATTATTGCATTTTTTTTTAAATTTATGACGTTCAGATTTACTTCTGTTCATTACAAAACACACACTTGTAGATGGTCAAAATCAGTTTCAAACTCAGTTAGTGTTGACTTAAATTATATTTACTGAATCAAAAGTCAGCTTTTCCCAGCCTTTCCTTTTTTGCCATTGTTTCAAATCAAACTGGTCTTAATTCCTTTTCTTAAAAAAGAACTAACACCACACTGTAAAAATACTCCATCACAAGTAAAACTCTTACATTAAAAACATTTCTTTAGTATAAGTATGTTGGCATCATTGGCAAACTTTACTTGAAGTATCAATAGTAACAATAGTAATCACTGTGCTTCACAAATATTTCACTGTTGCATTAATGTGTATTTTGCATTTTACTGCTGTCGTTTTTTTTATGGTTGGGCTCATTGGACTACTTTGGATATGCATTATATTCTGTAAGATTATTATATGTTGTAACATCACTGCCATGTGAGAACCAGGTGTCTCTAAAAGTCAACTTTTCATGAGCTAAGTGTTTTTATTCAGCTTAAGAAGGATGCTTTAGTTTATCAGAAATACAAGAAAATCACAAAATTAAGAGACAGGATGGGTTTAAAAAATTGTAATCTAAAAAGTAACCAGTAACTTAAGCTGGTAGACTAGCTTGAATGAAAATGCAAGTACTTGAAATGCACTAAGTAACACTGCAATGCACTGCAAAATCTAAATTTTTTTAAGACAATGGTGCTGTTGTTTCCCGAATGGGCTGAGCGCTGCTGTTTTTCAGCAAGTATCCAACAAAAAAGTAAATGTTGAGAAATATGTTACATTATTCTTCACCCTCAGATCTTATAGTTGTCAGTACAGTCAATGATCATGGCTGATGTTTATCTTTTAATGGAATTTGTTGACAAGAAAATCCAGGACATGTGCAACAATGACCAGCATCACTGTGGTTCACTGTAAGCAGGGACTTGACATGAAGTCATGGCTCATGTGAGGCCTGGTTTAAGGTGGTTCTAAATGTATTCGAGTGTGTGCAAGCATGTATATCTGTGCGGGGGAGGGAGGGAGGAGATAAAGTCTCCCATTCACTTCTCCCATGCCTCCTAAGTGATGCATAACAGCACATCTTACGATGCAGGAGCTAAGACACAAGAGATCTCTCAGTAAAATGTAGCGTGGAGAAATACAGGCATTATCACAAATGTTCACTCTGTAACATTTCGTTTTGTAAAAACATGAGAATAACAAAACAGTCTGTAAAACAAACACCAGGAGCATTTTCTTTGTCCAATAAGTGGCAGTGACGGCTCCAGAAATGTGTTCCCTCAGGGAAGACCAAACAGGGAGGCATTCCTCAGACCACCAGCTCCTGTCCCAACATGCCTGCTGCAGAGGCGCAGTCATCAGAGTTCAACTCCGACTCTGTTCAGCACATCATATCACACGCAGTACTTTTCTATGTGGAAGGATTATTAAGAATTAACGAATTAACACACACAAAAACCATGATTTATCCACTGTGTTTCCTACTCTACAGTGTAAACTTACAACCGGCTCTATTATGTGGCTTCTAATACAGTGCGCAATAATTTTTCAGCAGAGAGCGCCCCCATGTGGTGATCCTCGAGTCTGCAGCTAAGACAAGCAGGCAGCTCTACATCATTTTGGGTCAAAGAGGAAGATAAAATGATGTTGAAATGCTGAAGGTCTGACAATCAGTGAAATTCAAGTTGATGTTTAAATTTTTTCCAAAAAAGAAAAAAAGAAAAAAAAGAAAAGAAAATGATGAGCTGAAGTTTAGAACATAAAAACACAAAGAACACAGCTTTTTAAGATACATGAGAGGTCGTGAGAAGCTAACATATAAAACTACAAATAATGAATAATAGAAAAATGATTTCATTATACATCTAACAACGCCTCAAATACAAACTATAAATTTTTAAATGCAAGATAATAAAGAGACACATGAGACACAATGCAAAAAAATATTTATTCTGTGCAACAAAGATTCCTATCTGGAATCAAACTAGAGCTCGCTTTCATTACATCAGCATCTGAAAAACCAAAAGGATGATCCTCCATACTACAAATTAGGCCAAATTGTTTACAAGCTACTGTTTTTCTATGTTTTTTTAATAAAGAAATAATCCTTTATAAAGCCTAATTATTGAGGCACCAGTGTATTTGCACAGCTTTGCTGGTTATTCCTGATTTAAAAATTCAAGCTGCATGTGTATTGGAAAAAAAAAGTGAAAAAATTATTTATACCTTCATGGGCTTTGATTCTTTAACAAATATTTTAGGAAGTCACAAGAGAATAAAGTATCAGCTGCAAACTTCAGGAATAAATAAGTGTTAGGAAATTACACCACAGACAGAGTGGATACTTTTATGTGAAAAGTGCTGGTGTGTGGCAGCTAGAGGGTGACAGAGGCCCAGGTTTGGATTAGTTTCAGTTGCATGAAACTCTGTACTGAATAAAGAATGAACACCAGTAAGGTAAAGCTGCAAGCAGCAACAAGGGGACCAAGCAGTCAAAAAGCCATATTGATATAATGAATTTCAACCATTCCGTAAAGTTTTGTAACAGCTGATCAGTCGGTTGTAGGCGCTGCTGTAGACTTCCATTGCAAAACAAGAACATTGTTATAAGCATTGTTTGAAATTTTGCAAAATACGTGTGTAAATGATTGCAGCAACTGTGTGTTGAATGAGGAAAAGAATGAAGGAGGTCCTGGATTTCGATGTCACCACTAGATGATGCCACAAGCGCAAACTCTCTGGTTGCTCCAAGGCATTTTCCTCAGGGTTAGGCTACTAGATTTTTTTTTTTGGATTACATTTCCTTAATAGTGTAATTTGCAGGAAATGTAAAGGATGGTGCTTATAGGTCCTTTATGGGAAACTTGTTTTGGAATAAGGAGATGTACATATATGAACAAAATTTCATGACCATAGGTGAAAGAGGCATGAGATATGCCTGTTCAAAACAGTATTCTCAACTGTTTGCTTTAGCACTCCCCTTTGGCCAATCGATATAAGATTTGCACCATGGCCTCGACCCTCTACCATTCTGCAGACTTCTGTAAAAAATGTGCACCTTTTCCTGAAAAGCCACAGCCTCTGCAGTTTTCATTGACTCATGATGCTGTTTTCTTTCTCTTTCTCGCTCTTTTTTTTAACTTTTCAAATTCTTGCTGGGAAAGAATTGTAGAAATTGGTCTCTAGATTGTGTGTGCTGAGTTTTGTGCAGGTCGGTGAAAAATCCTAGGAGGAGTACAATCTCAAGTATTTTTCACAAAATTCAAAATAGTGGAAAATCTTTTGACCAGAAGTTATGGGCCCTTAAGACAAATAGTTCCTCGTGATAAATGGAATGTATGAGCAAAATTTCATGACTTTGGGTCAAATATGCCTGTTTAAAGTTTGCATTTTCAACTCTTTGCTATAGCACCATCCTTTGGCCAATCAACATCAATTTTACGCCACAGCCTCTCGGTATGAACCTCTACCAGTGTGCCAAACTTCACAACTTTTGACCATATGGTTCTATGAGCTGCCATAGATTTTACTAGCAGAATAAAAAATAATAAATAGGAGGAAATGACGGAAACACAATGGGTGTGTCACTGCGTCGCCGCTTATTATTAATTAAAACTAAACTTATACACCGAGCAAGAGTTTGAATTATCAAACTATTGTGGACACCGCTAATTAGGCTACTATTATACTTTTCGAAAAGAATCAAATGACTGAGGATGAATTTGGTAAATGGATCACGAGCTCATAAGGTTTATTCTGAGGTGTTACATAATATAATGGAATAGATAGATATGCCACTTTTAAACCATTTTACATGAAGGAATCCATTAAGAAATCGGCAATATTGCAACAAATATTATGAAATAATTAAAAAAAACATGATGTTATCAACATAACTCAATAAAAATGGGTAGTATGAATTGAATGATGATAATTATGCATATGTAACCTATAACTATTAACCTCCTGCCCTCCACTTACATTTTCCCCACGTTTTTCATGATAGTATTAGTCTTAAGTGTGGCTCTCGCTCTGTTTATATACTGGCATGTAAAGCTGGCGGTCTAAGACCGGAATAAGCTTTTCTGTTGTACTGTTGCAGGTCTGAGAAAGAGTTAGATCATCTTAAATGTTGGGGATTTGTGTTCTCAAAAGCGTGAAGGTATGCAAACAATAAACCACAGTGATTATGTACTCAGAGGAGACCTCTGATCTTGTGCACACCTTATCCTCCGACAGCTCTAAGAACCTTCTTAAATGACTTTAAGCTAATCCTATTTCCCCAAAGTTACTATATGCACTGACAGCATGTTGGCATTGTGCCCCTCAGTGCCAGTGCTGTTTTAAATCCTATCTGCATTTCAGCAAATGAGCCGTGAAATATGAGGATATG
>JAQFJA010000004.1:7497386-7508964 GCA_029874485.1 Naso brachycentron
TCACGTCCATGTGTTACCTGATATGTGGCTGCGTCCAGGTTAGACAAGGCAACATAGAGCAGATTGTTCTGCAGTGTGTAGATTCCTGCAGGAATGGCCAACTTCATGGTCTCCATGCGTTTGTTCACAAACTCCTCCTTCAGCAGCTGGTTCATTGCCCGCACACTGAAATCTGGAAGTGACAAAGAGTGTGTTGTTAGCAATTTAACCATGAAACCATGCACAAAGGGAAGTGATAAGAAGAAGAGATGATAGGATCCGTCAGCCGTCGTGGTATCAAAAACATTGGGGAAGCATTTATTCTAGATCTTGAACCCAGTAGTGCCATTGTACACCTACGAGACTCTTACCTGCCCCCACCCTTGCTACTCACTGTTCTCCATGAAGACAAGGAAGATGCAGGCGAGGATCTTGAGCGCCTCGGCCAATACCACGGCGGACGAGGCCAGGTAGCGGGGGCCGTCTTCCTTCAGGGTGCGGGAGTAGCGCATGGTGAGCACCAGCGATGTGGTCTGCAGCACCAGCACCCCCAGAGACATGTGCTTCAGCCTCGGGGAGTGAGGTGAGGACACGGCCATTGTGAAGGACTTTGTGACAGAGTTGGCAGGCAATGAGGGAGTTTTCTGGATGGACAAACGGAAAAAGAGACAGAACGCATGAGTGCATTCAAAATGAGCTCAGTCACAGAAAGTAGACACATCCCTATTTAATGGCGCCTATCAATCTAAGACACTGATGAATTGTGTCCTTACAGCAGATACAACAACAGCAACCAGAGAGGGAAAGTGAAAGTAAAGAGCCATACTGGAGTAGAGTCACTCTCTAATGTCTTTGAATGTGTGTGTGTGTTTACATTCGTGTGAGGAGTCTGAGAGAGGGGAGAGTGAGAGCAGAACGATAAGGAATGCTGGTCACTAGTTAAAGGATAGTTAAACAGAAAGCTACATGTCCAGCCCGAGGCAGCGTCCAGCATTCCTGTGACTGGACTTCAGTCCTGGAGCACACGTTATTAAGATCAGATCAGCGATAAGACAGGGAGAGGAGGAAAACAACACAACTCAAAGCTAAAAACAGCCGTCACCTTTTCTGTACTTAGAGTAAAGGTCAGTCTTCCAACCATAAAGACAAAAGGAGACACTGAATCATTGCTTAAAGGAGAATACCAGTCTACTTTTCACTGCTCACCATTGGCAGAGATTGCCCCTGTTTTCTACAAATGTTGTTAAAATTCCACCATGTTTACTTTAGTAGACCTCAGACTACATTTCAAACCCCATTCATGTAATTCATGTTGAAAAAGGGTACTGAAACACTATAGTTGCTAGGTATAGGTAATTCTTTGTTTAACATCTTTGTTTATTTGGCTGCAAGTCAGAGAGCGAGAGAGAGGGGGGAGCTGTTGAGATGAAAGTTATTGCGCCTGGAAAAATAGTTCCTCACAAGTGCTGCCTTCCTAGCTCCAACATCAGCGTGAAGACGGGTTTTTACACTTAATTAACATTGTCACAGATTATCAAGTGCATACTGTAATGTTTACTGAATATGGACAAAATGTAAACAAACATGATATCTCATAGATAAAGCTATTTTGGGGAAAAACGGTGGGGTTTATGGAACCTATGTGTCCAATGCTGACAAGGACAATAACATGCAGTAACACTGGTGTGGTCCTTTAAGCTGTAA
Organism: Naso brachycentron; assembly: GCA_029874485.1. Classification (NCBI taxonomy): domain Eukaryota; kingdom Metazoa; phylum Chordata; class Actinopteri; order Acanthuriformes; family Acanthuridae; genus Naso; species Naso brachycentron. The sequence goes on from JAQFJA010000004.1 coordinate 7,499,070, forward strand.
GGATGTCAAAAACGAAACCTTTTTTCCTTAATACAAAATTTGTGTGGCTTACAGTATTATAAGTTTTGTGACACTTCTTACTTCAAGTTAATGATTTATCCGTTTGAAATTCTAGTGTTTTAATGTTGTGTGCCCATTTATCAATCTTTCTTTAAGGCAATAAAGTTGAATTACATTTTAGTATCTCATAACTAATATGTTACAAAAAAACCCCAAAAACCTGCTGCACCGTTGGCTGCATTTACTAGACGTTCTCCCTGAGTATTTATACCATTCATATTTTACATTAACATGTACTACTGCACTTTTTTCACTATAGGCTCCTTTATAGTTTGCATAAAAACATACAATTTCAAAAAATACCAGCAGTTTTTAAAGATTTATCCAGTAATGTCCAACTTCTTGTGGTTTTTGACCTCTTGTCAAACACAGTGTCAAAACATACACTTTTGTGTACATTTCAAATACACTTTTGAGTACATTTAAGTGTAACGCGGTACCTTTTTTACATTGTTTTGTTTGTACTTGTACTCAAGTGAAGGATCTGATTTCTGCATTACACATGCTGGGTCACAATAAGTCAAAGTTAGAGAACATTTGTAGCAAATAGGTCAACGGTTTGTATCTCAATCACAAGAGAGCACACTGTTAACGGTCTGGTGTTGTAATCTATCAAACATGGATGGTTACCTGACAGTAATTAGATGATAATTACCATTCTTGTAACTCTGGTGTCCTGCAAGCTTGAAGGCAGACATTCTTCACCATTTTCAAGTACATTTCCTGGTGGAAGCATCTTGTCTCTGTCAGTTGCTGCCGCCACTTCTACTTTACATTGGTGCCTCGTAAATGCCCCGAATTTTTCAAAATCCTCAAGTGCAAGGCAGAATATTTTAAAAGGCAAGGCATACTAAACTCTTTAGCAACGTCACTGTGCCACAATCAATGTCTACAGGAGGGAGGAACCGAGGCTCAGGTGGTTTGTTTGCATTATGTTTTTACTTATTGGCTCCTTCTACCCTCCACTAACACTGGCACCCTCAGAGAATCTTGTGCACAGATCTGACTGACCACAAAGACACGTTTTTGTTTTTTTTTGTTTCCAGTTTGCATGTCCTTCCGCCTGATTAATTTTTGCTCTCATTTCAAACACACAAACTAGATCATTGGTGGAAAACTGCGTGGGAGGAAGTGTGGCAACCGATTTTCGCTTTCTCTGACAAGTTGAGGGGCGAAGTTCACAGAGCCACGATGTGAAAACGCTCATGTAGTTTCTACTGTGGCAAGTTTTCCACCTCTAGTAAAAAGGGAATGTACAACAAACCATGACGGCTTGAGGTGTTGACAAAACTAGAGGAGTGGTGTGTTCAACACACTGAACTCCTTATGTGGCAGCTCTGCTCAGCAGAGGGGCAAGGCTGCACAATCCCTCTCTGTTTGTGTGTGTGTGCGTCCTTCTACACATTTTAAGGACACTATCCACTTATTTTAGGCTGCCAGCTATGCAAGGATGTTTGTACTTGTTTATAAAACTGTAACTCACTTGAGACAGCTGCAAGAATGTTGAATATTTTCCCCCTCATAAGCAGAATGCTCATTCTGCACAGCCAAACATGCTTCAAACTTACATTATTTTTAGTTGTATTGAAAATCACAAAGTTTCCAAATATACCAAACCTGTCAGGCTAACAACTACATTTCATATGTCCAGGGAAAAGCCACACAGAATTTCCTCTGATTAAAGGTGGAAGCCCAACATTTTCTATGGAAATTTTTGAAGACATGCAGCTAAACATAAAATCAAAACGTCTGATTTTACAGATTTCCAACACTTTAATGGATAGACAAAGCTGTTTTTCTTTAAAAAAAACCCAAAACAAATCACAAAAGTAAGTAACATCTGTTTAAAATGTAAGTCTAATGTGTTCATGAAAACTCTTGCTGAGGCTTCAAACTTTGACCAATTTGAAAACTTTTGGTGGATTTCTCCTCAGCCTGTGCTTCGAGTGCAGTAAGTGAAATTATAAATCTCCTCTGTGAACCTCATGGGTCTGTGAGAGACCGATGTTTGCCTTAGGTTGGAAAGGTGAGGCTGTATTCAAGGATAATATACACAGTGAGCAAGATGTTGTAATGCAGTTTGTGGACAGCACGCTCATATTACTCCAGTTACCTGCATCCGGGCTTCCCCACAGTAAGTGAGGTACACTGTTTACCATGATAAAGAGCAGACAGAAAGCAGGCGACACTGTGCAGTGATATTAAATAAAATAAACAAAACAATATCTGTTTATAAATGAAAGATGTCATGATGGAAATTATTAATATAGACACTGATCAGCATCAAGATAACAGGTCATATCAGCACAAGCTGTTCAAAAAGACCCTACAAAGCAGTGGTGGAAAGTAACTTAATACATTTATTCAGTCACCATCCTTAAGTATAGTCTGAAGATACTTGTACTTGAGTATTTCCACTTTTTGCTGATTTTTACTTCTACTCCGCTTCATTTCAGAGGCAAATATGCTTTTCACTTCACTTACTTGACAGCTGTGCTTTACAGATTCTGTCCCTAAAGGTCATGGCTCAGTTTGTAATCCACCATAAATCCACCCTTATAAATGTGACGAGCCTTCTGCCAACACTGACTTCACTAACCAATCCCTGCTCCTTAAACACACTGATCCTTTGTCTTCCATATTGACGTCGTAAGCAGGGCAAGGCAAAATTATTTATTTAGCACATATTATAACCAAAGGGCTTTACAGAGTGCAAAGGCAAAAGCACAAGGGACAAATGATTAAAAAAAACAATAAAAGCAAGCAGGCAGAGGCACACAGACTGAGACATTCAAACAGGTAACAGCACATAGAGGAAAAATTACATACAAACTGATGAATAATTTCATTTTTTCAAAACTGAAGGTAAACAGTAAGGTCTATAGCTTGCATTTGAAGGCAGTCAGTACTGTCCAGCTTTATTCTAGATTTGAGCAGCATAGAAGCTAAAAGCAGCTTCACCATGTGCAGTTTTGACTCTGGGAACAGTCAGTAACCCAGAACCAGTCGACCCGATCAGCCTGCGAGGTTTGTACAGTGATTTGATAAGTGTCTCGGTTCTAAACCATGTAATGATTTGCGAAGAGTTTTGAAGCCGTTTCTGAATCTGGTAGCCAGTGGAACATGTTGAGCTTTTTTTTTTGGTCTTTGTCACAACCCTGCAGCAGCACTCTGAATTACCAGAAGTCATCTGATTGATAGTCCAGCCTGCCAGAGATCAAAGTGCATAAACTTCTCTACATCATGTTTTAACATCAAGTCTCTGATTCCTCAAATTTTAGGTGCTAGAAGCCAGATTTTGGTATTGATTTAAAGTGACAACTGAAGTTTGGGGCTGAATCCAGGACAACACAAAGGATTCTAGCTCATCTTTACTTTCCAAGGACTGATTAATAATGTGAGCACAGACTTTAAATCTTTCATTCGTGGTCCTAAAAAACCTGGACTTCAGTTTTCACCTCATTTGAACACACAATATGTCTTTTTTCTGTCACTAGAGGTTACTCACTCAATACAGTGAAAACAAAAAAATGTAGTTTGACAACATTGTATAGCAGCAGATCAGGGGATTTGTTTTTTCATTGTGAAACAGCCACCGCTGCAAATAAAAACTCATGTGACTGACTTAGGCTGAAATGCTCACTGATAAGGTAATATATTCAAGTCTTTTTCACGTGACACTTGATCACGTTTGACAACTTCCTTCCTTACTCTGTGATTGGTGTTAACCTGGAGGTTAGGCGACAAAATGAAACACAGTTATCTTAAATAAAACTACAGATTTCTCTGAGTTTGGAGCTAGTTGGAAGCGTTTAGGATAATGTAAGTACATAACTCAGCAAACAAATGTAACAAAGATAAAGTATTGAGGTACAAAAATAGTACATATTATATGTTAAACTGGAGAAAATGTTGGACCAGCCATCTTCTAATTTGTTTTAAACTCTCCCTGGGAGTCTGCTGAACTGTATTTGTTTGCATTCCTTCTGGGTACATGTTATATGAAACCTTCAAATTTTAAATCATTTCAGCTGCTTCATTTCTTTCCATGAAAAAAACAAACAAAGTCAGTCATTACACAACTATGTAGAATTCAGCGCAAGAGGCACTGGTACTCGTGGGTTTTGTAATTTATCAGCAGTGTCGATCTTGGACAGTAGAAAAGTCCGATTAACATCAGACATGACAAATAGCTTCTCTCTGAGAGACCTGAGTCAGATTCAGAGGTCCGCACACGAGCGGCCAACAACTTTTCACAGAAGAAACTGAGCCAGAAAAGCTGAGTTCAGCCCAACTCCCTTAAACCTGTCCCGGATGATAAGTGTGGCACTTTAACACAGATGTTACAGAGCTTCATTCCAGATGTGTCAATCTCACCTGGCTAAATTTAAAGGATGCTGCCTCTTCCACAACAATGTAGACTATTTATTGTCCCACGAGGTTCCCAGCCAACGCTCTCTGAGGCCCCAACGGAGTCACACAAACCTCCTCCACCAACCAGAGCAGCAGGCTGGAGAACGGAGCTCCTGCCTCCAATCACGCGTCTTAATTAAGAGACTCGGTCTGACACGAGCTGCTCCCCTCAGACTGGCAAACAAACCAGCAGTTTGAGAATGTGAAAGCACTGAAACTCACAAGAAACAGCAGGATGTGTTTCAGGAAAAACTAGAATTACGGCCTTGTTGGATGTCTCTGACAACCAGTCAAGTTGTGGTTCACATTCATGTCTGTCCACACTCACACAATATATGTTGTGAAAAGGTATTAAGTGTATTTTGGACTAAATGGAAGCGATCACGTTTAGTGACGTGTATGCAAGAAACATGCCGTACTCACTCAGAGACTGTTTTTACAGAGGACGGAGCTTCATCACGTGGTGAAGTGACGGTCACCTCATGCTCAGTATCAGCAAAACCAGGGAGTTGTTTTGACTACAATGCTTTAAATAAAGACGCCGTGTAAAGATGCAATAAATTCTAAATCATGGATGCTTCACAAACAGCTGCGACCCGGCAGCACGGAAGATCTGAACCATCAGTACAGTTTAAAGATGTCGCCGAATAAATATCCAACAGAATGTGAGACATGTTCACTATGTGGCCTTCTGTTCCTGAGTTGTGTTGTTGAATAATGGCCAGGAAAGAGGAATTATGATGTCACAATGAAGTTGACCTTTGACATTTTGCATATAAAATGTCACCTCATCATTTGACATTGGTGTAAAATTTTTAGTGCTTGAATTGCTGAGTTTTCATGTTGACTTTTGACCTTAAAACCGAATCTGTTCATCCCTGAGTGCGGGCGGATGCTTGGTTAGGGTTAGGGTTGCTCATGAGAGCGGGCAAAATAAATGTCTTTGCCGTCATGTGAATGCTGGGCACAGTAACATCTTGAATCCTGGGCTTGGAATGATCTCTAATGTTTATAAAGTTTTTAACGGTTTTAAGCTTTGATCACTTAGACGCTCCGGCAGCCTTCAGACTGCCAGCGGCTGAGCACCATCACAAGGAAACACTCTGAAACCTGACAAAACTGTTGCTCCATCAGCAGGAAGTCTTTCACTTGGAGTGCCAAAACAGTTTTAAGGTATGACACGAATGTTTTTTTTTCATTTCAGCTCATCAAAACTGGTTTCTTCATGCCTCACATCTTCCAAAAAGAAGCTTTCCTGTAGGACAAAACCATCCCTCTGGTCTGAGAGGAAACCCTGAACAAGGTGCAGGGTTTTTTCTTATTCTTTTGTAAAGCAAATTCAGTGTCAGATAACAAAGACACAGCTCAGTCAGAGCAAGCAGTGTCTTTTGGGTGCAGGGTGGAGTGTCAACCACGTTCTGCTCCACCTTTGGGAAATTTGTAAAAGCAAAGCCAAGAATTCAGCTCACAAGGGAAGACAATGCAGCACTGGTGACTTAACTGGCACCTATCTGTCAAGTCTAACCTCTCAGTTTTCCTCTGATGACATTGTGGGATTGCGATGACAAGGAAACACAGCCCACGTTCCTGCAGCTGACGTGGATCTATGTGGTAATAGCAGATACGACTTGGCATCCACCCGAAAACTTTAATTCAACAAATGAACAAACATGAAACTTGTTACTTTCCAGCATCATCAGGATGTGGATCCGTTAAACAAAGGAAGAGAGAGGAGTGAGTGAGTAAATAATTGATGGTGAAAGCATGCAGTTAAAAGGTTTTACAAGCTTACATTTATTGCTCCTCTTGCGGTTATTTGTGGCTTTCTACTGCTGATAATAAGCAGCAGCTTTAAAAGAATTGAAAAGACTTTTCAAGAGAAGCGTCAGAGGTTAGCTTCAGACTGACAACACGTCTCTGCAGACAGGATAACTCTGATTTATCTGCTTCTTGTACACGCGATAATAAACCAGCGTCTCCCTCTCATACAGTCTCCATCACACAGTAATTTACCTGTCGGGAAGGGTCTCCGCTGAGGACGTGGATGCGAAGTCCGGGCACTCATTCGCCGGACAGTCTTCCTCTCTTTGCTCTTCTATACGCTCATTGTGACACTCACGAAGTTAATCCAGCATTCACTTACAGCCAAACTGTGACCGAGACACAGAAAACTCTTCCACGGCTGTGAGATGTCAGTTACTGCTCTACACTGTGAGCACGCGTCCCGGGGCGCGGAGTCTGTCCCTCTGTGAATGAATGAATCGACATGCACGTATCCCGAATGTGTGTTGACACCTGCTGGACAAAAAAAGAATTGCACCATTTCTTCGCTCAAAAGATGAAATGTGTTGGCCTAGAGAGCACATAAGACAAGCCAAAGGCTTTTAAATGTCTTATCAAGTACACGAGAAACCTTTCTAAAAGATTACATTTATTAGAATGAAAAAGACAAGAAAAAAACCTTCAATCAAACTTCACTGATGGCCTGAGCGTGGATGGCGCTGTAGCTTAAGTTGACTTCACGTTCGACCTCTAATTTGTTGCCGAAGAAGAAGAAGAGCAACGCATGTTTCCTGTCTACCCCTGTTCCTGAGCGTTTCTGGTAATTAAACTAGACTAAATCAACGAAATTCGTAAAAAATGGTCCGTAAATTAAAGTACCACGAACAGAAGCTGTTGAAGAAGGTGGACTTCATCAACTGGGAGGTGGACAACAACCTGCACGAGGTCAAAGTGTTACGGAGGTTTCGCATCGAAAAGAGGGAGGACTACACCAAGTGAGTCTGTGGCTAATGCTAACGTTAGCTTCAGTCTGAAAAAAGCTTTGCTAGTTTGTGTCAGCCTGAGTAATTTGTCCAGGCTACCATGCAAATGCATTCAACGTCTTGTGCATTTTAAATTAGCCTAAAATAAAATAAAATATTGACGATTCTGAATATTACTTTCTGAAAAGTTTAGTTGAAACGTAACTAAAATTGACAAATATTCCTCCAACTGAACGTTAATTGTTTTAAAGTGTAAGCTATTTTCCATACAATTGTGAAAATGAAAGAAATCAGATTAATTCATCAATTTGAATTTTATTGGGCAGCCTTTGGTTTTACTGTATAATATAAGTTAATCAGGACTTTCAGTATTATACGAAAAAATTGAATATCAGATCGAACTTTAACGTAAAATTTTCGGTTTTCAGCTGACTGGTGAATAATAATGACACAGACACTGTAATTGTTGGCAGTAATGGTGTTTCTTTCCTCTTCTCCTCTCAGGTACAACAAGCTGAGTCGTAACGTCAGAGATTTGGCTCAGAAAATCAGAGATCTGGATGAGAAAGATGGCTTCAGAGCTCAGAGCACACATCGGCTACTGGAAAAGCTGTGAGTTTGTCTGTGTCATTGTTGTTTGATTCGACATTTAAACTATACACCGACCCTCTGTGTCTTATTGTAAAATTAATCAAAACACTGTTAAACATTTCTCATGAGTATCAATGCTATATTTGGTCAGATAGACCGAATCAGACATGAACTGCTCTTCTTCTCTTCTTTCTGCTGTGGCAGCAGAAACAGTCATAAATTACTTTTAATTTTATAATTTCCATAACATGTTCATACTTGTTTGTTCAACTGTCAGAAAAAGCAAATATACTTGACCTAAACACATTAGATATATAACATAAATTTTGTACATATTAATAGCTTCTGCCTCACTTTGAATATTTGATTTTTCTAGTGTTACTGATGCTTCTTATTCTTTTGTTCTTATGTAATTATATATTCATTACAGTGCACTGTGGTAAATAAAAGTATTTGCTTTCTTCATAAGCAAATTTCCCTATGGGTATCGCTGCTATAGGTCCTATTATATAAAGCACCTCACTGCGATGTTGAGACTTACTGAAGCTGGGACAGAGCCAGGCTGAGCTGAACTTGCTTCATGGCTCAGGTTCCTGCACAGACACACTGTGGTGTTTTGTTTGCCTCTGTTTTTCTGGACAGCCTTTGTTAATCTGTGTTAAAATCACACAGATAATTTGATTGTTTTCTCACAAAAGGTACAGCATCGGTCTCATCCCCACCAGACAGAATCTGTCCCTCACAGAGAAAGTCACAGCTTCGTCATTTTGCAGGTAAATCATCCCACGAACGTGTTATACTTAGTTTTAGTCTTTGGATGTGATCGTACGTCACAAGTCCGTTTTCTGTGCTAACAATCACCTGTGTGACTGCTGCAGGAGGAGGCTGCCGAGCATCATGCTGAACCTCCGCATGGCTCAGAACCTGAAGACAGCCATTACATTCATTGAACAGGGACGTATCCTTCATTACTGTCTTAAGCACACGGTATTGGTTTGGAATGAATTTTATATCTTGAAGTTCTTGAAGTGAGATTTGGTTAGTTTTGTCTGTGTCAAAGGGGAGAAATTGTTTTGTAGTTGTGTCCTTCACTTAGTCTCAGATGTGCGTGTCGGCCCAGACATCGTCACAGACCCGGCATTTCTAGTCACAAGGTTAGTGTCCGCTTTGGTTTTTTCTTCCTCCAATTTCTTTTGCACATCTTTTGCACATTGCCTGTTCTGATAAACACTAAATTAAGGAAACAGATGCATGTGCTAAAGTGTTTCAACTAAGTCCTAAAATTCTGACACGTTTACCGTGACTGTTTCAGAAATATGGAAGATTTTGTCACCTGGGTGGACTCGTCCAAGATCAAGCAGCATGTCTTGAATTATAATGATGAGGTGGGTTTTCAGGATCTGATCACATATTTACCCTTTAAGTAAAAATGCTGTGTTTAACAACAAACAGACAGTGCTGATATTTAAATAATGATTGTGTTTCTCTTTTACAGAGGGACGACTTTGATCTGGTGGCATAAGTCTGTTGTCAGACATGCATCAATCCCTGTGGAGGGCAGGAAAAGGACAAAAGGACTTTCTTATAACTGTGGAGTGAATAACTGGACAGTCAGGGTGTCTTCACTTTGAACTTGAGATCAACTTTGAAGAAAGTAAAGGCTCTCGCTGCACATTCGTTTCATCTGATCAAGGACGGGAGGAGTTCACTTCCAGGCTTTACATTGTCCACTGAACACTTAGTTATGTTGTCAAAATATGCAACTATATTGACAGTTGCTAATTCATTTAAAGTATCTTATCTTGAAGGTCAGATGAGTCTGATTCTGTACTCATCATGCTGCTATTAGCACAAGAGCAAAGCCGTAGTTGTTACCTGCTTATTTACATTTGTGCCAAGTAGCAACCAGAGTTGGGACGCTGTGTCTGTTTCTTCTCCTGTATAACTCCATGTTGTTTGTCTCTTCATAATGTGTAAAACGTTTGTGTGGACATCAGCTGGCTTCACAGGATTCGTATCTATTTGACCATGGAAATGCAGCTCCATAGGTGAATGTATACACATAA
>JAQFJA010000004.1:7532333-7546473 GCA_029874485.1 Naso brachycentron
AGAGCACAACGATCTACAAATTAACCACAAGAAAACAGAGGTGTTTAGGCTGATGATGAATTTGCAGATTTTTACAGAAATATATGAAAAATCCCTGCAATTTTGTGAAAGTGTTTCAGTTTGAGATAGTGAGGTTATGTTTAGGGTTGGGTTTATTTTATCGACTCCAATCTGCTTAATGATTCCCATTTTGATCGAATCCTGAGCGAGAAATAAAAAATAAGTGTGCTGCAATTAAGATAAAACAAACGATGACATTCCGAGATTGTTTTTGGTTAAAAAATACAAATACTCTCCATGCAGATGGGGAATGGTTTTACATTAGTTTTTACTTTGTGAAGCATTAAAGCCCAATAATATAGTCATATTAGGTGATGTTGCAAGTGGATGAGCAGTACTGCTTTATGGCAATATTGGCTTTACAGAAAGTTTTGCATCAATGTGATGAAGTACCTTGATCTGTCCTGTATTGACGTCAGTGGATTTAACCAAAAAACAGACATTCCCATCTGATTATTTGATCTGTAAAAAGGTTTCATTATTTATTTTACGGTTATGATACAGGACATCAAAAATGTTGAATTCCTATTCCATTGTGTAGTAAAACTGTTTGTCATAATACATGGACTTGTTTCCATTGCATGTATTCATTTCATGCAGTGTTGACATTTCACTGCATCGTTGTTGTATTGTCTTTAGGGAAGCGCAGCCGCACTTTTGAAAGCTCGCTCCTGTCCTTCATACGTTAAACATTACACATATATTTCAATAAACATGTAACCAGCAATGGAAATGATTTGATCTGTGGCCAAACTTGCTTTCAGGAAACGATAAGTGGAATCGAAAAGCACATTTCTCAAAGAGTTCCCACTTCGTTTAGCTTTAAAACAATCAGTATACCCAACCCTAGTTATGTTGAGCAGGTGGATAGTGGTCACATGTGTGGATAAAAAGATGTGGCTGCTTCCATCTCACATCCAGCTGTGTGTTTGTGAGTGTGAGAGTGTTGGCTTGCATGTTATGTGCACAACACAGCAATGTGAAATTCTAATCAGTGGATCTGATTGTTGCTGGTTAACTTGAAACCACTGTGACCCTTCTGTGCTCCCGCCTTGAGACCATCCTAATGGTGCATGGCCGGGCTGGAGGAGGAGGATGTGCCCTTGTTCCGTCCCAGCATGGAAGGCTGGAAGTCAGGATGACGCCGGGCGTGCTTGATCAGGTGGTCGCTGCGCATGAAGCGCTTATCACACAGTGGGCAGAGGAAGCGTTTCTCCCCTGTGTGGGTGCGGGTGTGGCGGGCGAGCTCATCAGAGCGGGCAAACTTCTTCTCGCAGTCAGGCCAGGTGCACGGGAAGGGCCTCTCACCTGCAGCGCAGAGGCAGAGAGGAAAGGGGAGAAGAGTTTACCACCATATCCTCTAAAATTTGACATCTAATTTAAAATCCCAGGGGTTTACACTCCAACCAAACATTGGATTTTTTGATTACTAAAATATTTTTTCAAAATTTTGCACTTTCACTGTGTGTGTGTTCTCTCAATCTTAACAACTATTACAATAAAACAGGGTTGCACTAAGTGTATCAGTTACAAAGCAGCCACACAATGTATAATTACTTTCATTATTGTTTAATCTGCAAATCAAGTAGACTAATTTATTAGTAATGTCTAAGGTTCTGTCCAACCAACAGTCAAAACCACAAAAAACATAAATTCACTATTACAACACAAAGAAAACCTGAAAGGCCTCATAATCAAGACACTGAAACTAGTAAATGTAATTTATGCTTAAAATAATACCTAGCCATATAAAAGTCTAAAACAGTTGTTGATTAATTTCACATCCTCAAACTAGTAAGTTGGGCGACAACCCGTTTCAGTTCGAACATGTGCAATAAATGCATTTGTTTCATCTTTCATACGTCATGCCTTCAAAAACAGCCAGGCACAGCACCCAACTGTTCCTAAGTAATTATCATTTATTTGTTGCATTGTGCAAGCATGTTCATGCATGTCCCTTCAAGCTAAAATAATGATCTGCTTTCAAATGATCAATATAGGGCAGAGAAGATTTTATTTGCTTACAGTTTTTCATTGCAGAAACATGTTAATGAATAAAACACTGGCAGGAGAATTGTAACTAAATCCCAAGAAAGAGCAAACTTAAGTTTTAAGTAACACAAATGTACTGCCTACATTACTTTGATGAAACATTAAGACTAAAATATTCATCCCTACATAGTTAATCTGACAAAACACATCTAGGATTTACATTGTCCAGATTAGTCCTCCTAAGCTACTAGTAGCCCTAATCTCTCGCAGGCAACATGAGTAAAACCAGGATAAACGAGGAGGATGCGCGGTGCCATTTTCAAGATCACAAAGCCAGGCCACGTTGTTGTTACACTACTCTTTGAGGGCGTTCCCCCCACAGTTTCTGTGAGCCGTTTCCTGTCCTTAATCCGTTTGCGCCTGCTCAATGACCCTGAACGCACCAATTCTCCTCATTTCGCGAAAAATCGCATGCACATTTCAACTCAGCAACAGAGCGCCGCTATCATTCTGACAGGTGGCTGCGTTTCCCAGGACGTGTGCGTGGCAACACACGACTGAAATCTGGAGTTACAAAACAAAGGCGCAACAAATTCTTCACCGCAGCAAAGACAGAAAGTAATTAAAACGTGTAAATATTCAGACAAGTGGGTGACGCATGCACTAACGCGCCTCCTTGTTCAGCTCCTCTTGCATCGATAATTTATTACATTGCAGTGTGAGTCGATTTCAACTCGAAAACAAACGCCTGTTTCAAAAAAAAAAAAAAAGAAAAAAGTTGCTCTTTAGTCAGACCAAAACATCAGGCACTTGCTGCTGCCATCAACAGGGCCGACAATGAACTCTCAGCCCTCGACGCTAAGGTTTCGTCTTACGTTCATTTCATATGCAAATCCGGTCGGGAGGAAGACCTTCGTCACCGGTTTTAACGTCCAGCCCAGTTCTTTTGTTAGTTTACTTCTTTGTCAGAGTCCTGAAGGGGAGTTTTTCTCTCTTTCCCTCTTTGTGTGGCCACGCTATTGTACCAAGTTAGGGGATACACTGGAAAACACTGCCACGACCGTGCTACTATTAGCTAATCCCATAAAGTACAACGGTGCAAAACGCGTCCATTATTTATATGATCTGCTGGCCGTGTGCGTCACCGACCAAGCAGAAGTTAGAAACGGTTCGCTTTAGTTTTGTACACACAGCATGTGAACTGCTGATCCAACCAAATTGTTGTCTCCATACCTGTGTGTGTCCGGATGTGTGCCTTCAGGTGGGACGATTTCCCGTAAACTCTGTCGCATCCGTCAAAAGTGCACTGATGTCGCTTCACTGGGGAGCGCGGGGCCCCCACGCCTCCTCCCCCCCTCAGCTGCTGCTGCTGTCCAGGGACCGGGGTGGCGGAGGGGGTCATGGTCGGGGTAGTCGGGTCGGACAACGTGGTGTAGCCGCTCTCCCCACCGCACGAGGAGTTGCTGCTCTCCGAGTAGGCCGACATGGGGCGGAACTTACCGTGCAGGTCGGTGAGGATGCCGGCCACCGCCATCATGTTCGCCCCCTCCAGCCTCAGCGTCTCCCGCACTTCCCTGTCCTCGCTCGACCCATCGGGCTCCCCAGGGAGCAGGCCCACCGTGGCCGCCTGGCTGGTGGGGGCCACCGGGGTGGGTCTGTGCAGGACAGGACCGCTGGATATCGATACCAGACACTCGGCAGCGAAATAATCAGACGAAGCAGTCAGCGACATTGTTATCTGCCTTGTTTTGTTGGCTTTAGAAAAAAAAAATAACGAAAAAAATCCAGCAGGAGGGGCTAACGGTAGTCTGATCCTGACCTCGTTTTCATCAAACTCGACGAACCAACCTTTTCCAGCTGAGCTTTGTTACCGCCATACAGTGTTTCAGTAGTTTGAAAACGGCAAAGTAAATCAAACAAAAGGCACAATTGAAAATAAATTTGTGCTAAAACCGTGCCAATGTCTCTGGCCCAACATGCGTGCCTCTCACCGTCTGACGGTTCATTGTGTCTGAGCCTCCGCGAAGCCGGTCAAACCTACGCCCCCTAGTCCGGACTAAGGCTGCGTTCACTGCCTATCGGTCAAAATAGTTTGGGGAGTGTTTATGTGTTTACATTTACATAAAATCCGCTGAAGTGCTTTTATATTCCACCACATGTACTCTGATATCGACTTTATACGTGGTACCTTTAAACTCACTTCCATGTAACAATTAACAAATGCCATATCAAACACTTAACGGGAAATTATGCAAGTAGTTTCGCTCTTCGAGTGCATGTTACATCTAAACCACAAACGAAACTGATATACATTTTAGCGTACTGAAGCTAACAATGAAATGTCAATGTAACAGATCAAACTACCAGTTCTATTTAATGCCCATAAAGTTTGGTCGAAAGTGGGTCAATGATATCTCCCAAACGAAGTCTCTCAAAAAACGAATTTTCTTCTGTGTTTGAAAGCAACGCCAACCATCAGCACGCAATAACTGACGTCGCAGGTCGGGCGTGGACCGCGGCGGCGGGTGCATCGTGGTGGCAGGCAGCTTGGGTAATGATGGGGGAAGGAGATGGAGATGGAGGGTGTGTTGGGTAAATGAGGTTGAGCTCAGTCGGGGGCTGAAGAACGTGGTGCTGTGGTGGTGGGCTTTGCATTTCACATTTTTCACAATTAAAGCTGGACAAACAGCAATCACAGCCCTCCACGTCTGTACTTTACTGTTGTACTGTTTTCTTTCCACTGGTTCTATCCATAAACCACGAACCAGCTTCTCCTCTCTCTGAAGCTTACCTCTTTTAACTGTAGCTGCTTGTCTTTAGAGACGTTCAATGAACCAGTCCACTATTACAGTCCACACTGGTTGTGTGGCTTATTGATTCATGGTCACATAGTGCGTAGGAGTGTATCCTCAAATATATCCCTCAAATAAAACTAGCTTATTGTTGAAGAAGGGGCATAATAGCATAAACACTCATTAAAAAAGGGCTATAATTGTTATGGCAGGCATTGTTTTGTAGTGCTAATTTTAAACTAACCCTTATGTTGTTGTTATTATGTGCACCTCTTTATAACAGGCTAGTGATGGGAATGCCAGCTCTTTTTGGTGAGCCAGATCATTTGGTTCAGTTCAGCAATAAAAGCCTCTTTTCTGGCTCCCAAATGACTCTTCGTGAAGAACGACTAGCTTCTAGCTTTTATAATCAGCCAAACTTAGCAAGATTTGTGTGTGAGTGTGTGTGTTCACACACACACATATCACTTAAATTATTTAGTGTAATTTTAAACCAAAATCTTATACTTTAAAAAAAGCATACATTTACATATTATTTGTATATATGTTTGTTATAACAAATATTAAATAACATAAAAAACATCAAGCACTATTAGACGTACTGTATGTACGGATTGTTTCATTTCTTTTTTAGCCAATTTAAATGTTAGCGATTTCAGCAACATACAGAAGTCTCAGCATGCTTGTGTTTTTATCTGGATCTTAACAAATGCGTTGAAGGATCATACTATTATTATGTCTTCTAAGTCTTTATTTTAAAAATAAATTCAGCTGGTATCTTATAGGCCTACTAATATGAGCCAGCTTTTAGAGTCGACTCGTTCACAAACCACACATCACTACTTTATATTGCAGTTATTCTTGCAGGGAACCGATCAGAAAACTATGTCTCAGACTGTTTATCATCCTGCCAGACTGCTATTTATCGAGCAGTTTAATTGACCTTAAACTAAATTGTCTCTTCATATGTTGTTCATGTCTCATGTTCAGCTAG
The DNA here is from genome assembly GCA_029874485.1 of Naso brachycentron. Lineage (NCBI taxonomy): Eukaryota > Metazoa > Chordata > Actinopteri > Acanthuriformes > Acanthuridae > Naso > Naso brachycentron. The sequence goes on from JAQFJA010000004.1 coordinate 7,538,172, forward strand.
CGGGGGTACAGGAAAACTCAATTTTTTGTGAGGCCCAGTGCTGTGTCAAGTGATTGGTTCAGTGAATGTTTGTAGCTCCAGCTTGGAAGGTATTTCCTGATTGGTTGCTGTGAGCACTATGGTTCACTGTGGAAGCTCACATACAAGCGTGGTCATTCAGTGACTGTGAACACTGCTTGGTTTTCATTTCACTTACATGTGGAGGCTTGGAGGCAGCCAGACCTGCGGTGACTTGGGGTTGCTATGGCTTTGTGCCTATTACTGCTCAATTGTCTGCAAGTTACATTTATTTTCTTCCTGCTACATGGTGAGTTTTATGGCTTTTTATTGTGAGCAGGTTCGTTCTTGGTGTGTGATTTCACTTTTCCAGTTAAAGCAGAGTTAGTTGACCAGAGGTTCAGGCTGGCCGTCTTTGAGAATAGCTGTCTTTTTTTGTCATTATATCTGACATTTTTACCTGATTTTCTATGCAGTAGGTGATTGCTTTCAGATGGAACCAAATCTTTGCGATTCAAGTTGTGCTGGTGAGGATCTAGTTTGCTCCTTACATCAAATATGGTCATAATTTCTTAAAGACATATTTTTAAAAAATGCAAGACATTAAATTATCATTGTGCAAGATTTACCAAAGTTAAAAACTCTGAATCCTATGATTATTTCATGTCCACAGGGCATTCCACCTCTGACTTGTCCTATCAGAAAGGGGTGAGGTATACTTACAGGTATACCACAACAGTTACCACAGCCCTTCATGGCTCCAATGCTGGCAGAAATGGACTGGCTTTGGACTGTGTGGTTGATATTGAAGTGGTTTCCAAGTGTCACCTTGTGATGCAGGTCAGCTTTCATAATGAATTCTGAAAAAAAACAAACAAACAAACCCTGATTAAAAAGTATTGTAAGATGTCAGTAATTTGTGTACATGCTTGTCCAACAGATTAGGAACGCACAGATAAAGCGGCTTTCCCCTCAGAAGGAACACTCTGTGCAGCGTTTAAAGACCTTGAGGTGATATTTATACAATTTAATGTTTTTGTAAATGATAGTGAATGCGTGCATGATTTTCCCTTCATCTGCCCTGTTATTTTGCATGCATGCGGCTTTATCTGTTCTTGGTCTACAGCGTTCAAAGAGTAGGTCCAGATCATTTTGGAATGCTACAATTGTTTTTCCTACGAATGTGATACTCCGTTCAGATGCTCCCCTTGTCTGTGTTCTCGAGTCTCGCGGGGCTCATCTGGTGTTTTTGTTTCCTAGGGAGTCACTGGAGAGAACGCGCCTCAAGTTCTCCCTCCAGGGGGGAAAGGTCACGGCCCTCTGTCTCCAGGAGGGGGAGCAGGTGTGGGCCCTCAACATTAAAAGGGCTCTACTGAGCATGCTCCAGACCTCCCGTATGGCCTCTAAACAGGAATTAGAAAAGGAGGTGAGGGTCGATGAGGGCAGTGTTCTACCTAATACATGCAGTTTGCAAATTCTATACAAACAGCAGCTCCTCAGCCTTTATGGAGATTTCAAATTAAAACAACTATTTCTTCTAGTCGGACAATTAACATCTCTGCTCCTGCAACAAACAATAACCGTTATTAACATCATCTTACCACAATATAAGGCATGCATTCACAGGGGGATTATCTGACTTTTCTCTAATGCCTCTTTCTCAGACGGATGTGTATGGGACGTGCACCAGCAGGTATGAGAGGCGAGGACCTGTGCTGCTGAAGAGCAGGGATCTAAAACAGTGCCAACAGTCCAGGCTGGCAAAATTTTGGCCCCATTCAGTGTCTTTAACTGAAGATACTGTGAGTTTACATCTTCTTTTTTTTTGTTAAAATGCAGTTGTGACAAATTGTACACATGTTGGTTCTGTTATAGCCTGATTCCTTTTTTTTTAACATCTGCCCCTTAAATTTGACTACTTGTAGGTCAGATGAATATGCAAATGATTCAATACTCCTCCAGCTGAATTTCATTAGTTTGGAGCTTTGAAACAACATTTATATCATTATTTTGGTAAATTAATAGAAAAATCTAAATATTTAAACACAAAATGGGTGTGTTGGATAGCATTGCCTTGTTCTCAGTACCTCTAAAATATAAACTGTGGCCCATGTGGTAAACTAGACTTGTATAGTTTTTCAACTCCATGTTATCTGAGTTCAAGAAAAGAAGAAGTTGAAATGGTGGAGGAGCCTGTGTCACTTGAGATTTCCACACCCCTGAATAAGAGGATCTCCTTTTTAGCTCTTTATTATCAATATTACATCAGCACGTTGGCCCAACAGTTGCATGTGAGTCATGCTTTTATGAAAGGAGGTGTGTCTCTTGTCTTTTTGCCAGTCAGTGCAGTCAGAGCTGCACTGTGTCCAGAGGCATGGATCTACGCTGATGCAAGAGGTCAACTGTACTGAAGCCGTTTCCATGGCAACGTGGTCCCGAGCTGCGGGGCTGTTGAAAACCCAGACAGTGTCCACTCTGCTCCTGCTCCGAGCGCAGCCAGGGTCTCCTTCAGGTTTAGGTCAGGAGTAGAACGAGACTTTTGCAGTTACTCTTAGCAACTACACTGTTTGACAACATGGACCCTGATGCCTTTTCTTCTTTATGCCCACGCAGATTCTTCAGGTGTTGATGTGCTAACTGACCTGCAGTTTGAGGATGAGGGGACGGCAAGGTCAGGAAAAGCAAGGGTTTCAACACCTCAGCAAGCCAGTCAAACTGTCAGGATGTTATGTAGCCTCACCTCAGACCCACAACTGGTAGGTCTCAACTGGTTCAAGTCAGCTTTTAACTGTATTTATGTAAATGAAAAACTTTCAATACGTTTCCGTTTACCTGCCGTAAGATTTAGGTGCTGCAGCCCCTTTTAGCAACAAATATGAATCACTTTTACGCACTCTGCCAGACCAATGTTGACTCGTCATGGCTTGACTTTCCCTGAGCCAATCACATCAGTGTCTGCTAAAAACAAGAGGTCAGCCAAACCTAATCTGGCAACCTCCTCCATAGTCTGTTTGCATAGGAAGATTTTAAGAAACCCAGAGCCTGACCCAGTTTGTGGTGTAATTGCTGTATAGAGATCATGATTACTGCAATGAAAAAGTGTGTTCAGAATTCTGGGACTGGTTCTTCTGAATACACTGCAGTAGCCTGTGTATGTGTTTGGATTATCTGTTCACAGGTATCGCAGGAGTTCCTTCAACTGGCCTTCCAGCTGAGAGATCTGACTCTCTCTCAACTCGAGACACTTTGGCAAGAAGCGTCTTTCAAGTGCCGCAATGACTGGTCAGCATTTCCTCAGTGTTATATAATGGAATGTCTTTTGGCTCATCCTCCACTGCTTCATCAGTGTCTCCACATGACTGTTAAAGCCGCACATTTCCACACTCATGCATTACAGCTAATGAAATATCTTGTGCTTGGCTACCAGTAAATTGGATAACAGCTGGAAAGACTCTTGTTTATGGGTTGTAATAAGAAAAATACACACAGCCTCTGGCCAAGTCAACAAGTAAACAAAGGACAGTCTGTGTGGGACAGTGGCCAACTAAATCACGCATTGCTCCGAAATACAGATGATTTAGCATCCCAGGCAGCAGACCCTCCTTAGTCCTTAATCTTGTCTACTAAAGAATATGACAGATATTTTGACTTGTAAAACACAGGGGTTACTAATAACAGAATTAAAAATGGCCACCCCCATATTGTTTGTCCTTTTTTATTGTATGGTTCACTGGCACAACTCAATAGAATTAATGTAACATTAAAGAAATAATACAAGATTTTGAAAAGGTTGATAACTACTCTCATGTCCGTGTGCTAAATATGAAGCTACTGCCTGCATTTGGTTAGCTTAGTATAAAACAGGGGATTAGCTATTTTGGCTCTGTTCAGAAGTAACAAAATTTGCCACAGCTCACAGCTACAGTTACTTTATGTCTTTTTTTTTGTCTTTTGTTTTTGTTTTTCACCAAGCAAGCAGCAGAGTCTCCAGGAAGTTACTGCATTCAGCCAAGAAGAAGTGCTGCACAAAAAAATCCCCTTGTTAAACCACAATGTCTTATTTTTACTGCTTGGCTTTTGTGCAAATTAAACCAACAGGAGCTAAAATGTTACTAAGTAGTAATTATTTTTAGTTTTTGGTGCTGGTAGGTAGATTTTATTACCTTTGAGCAGTTATGCCAGGTTTACTGTTTTTATGCTAAGCTAAACTAAGCTAATAATAAATAGAGTAACCTGGATTTTTGTTTCATACTTTGACATTTCTACATTCAGCTGCCGAACTTCCTAAATTAATTTATTTATGAGAATATTTAACTGTATAATAGTAGTAAGACTAAATGAACCTTTTTGGACTTAACTAAGTGCTAAACTAAGCTAAGCTAATCAGCTGTTGGCTGTGACTTCATGTTTATGGTACAGATATGACCTTGGTGTTGGGTGTCTTCCAAATATTAAACTACATTGTATCTTATGACACAAGTTGATGTCGGATGTTGATGAACTGTTTGAACAGGTTGCCTTTGTTGGATGCATTACCAGCCTGTGGATCTGAAAACTGCATCCTACTACTGACTGAGCTAATGAGGAACAAAGAGCTGGAGGAGGAGCAGGCTCATGCTTTTCTCACCACCATTGCCCTTATCCCTCATCCATCGCCACAAATCATCGACTCCATCAATGTAGGAGCCTGTGATGGACGTTAATGATGACATAAGGCTCTCATGAAAGCTACTTTATGCATGCACTCCTGTTATATATTATCAAATTAATGTCAGCAGATAATGTAATAGATAGCCTCTGCATCCATACATACAAGTATACACCCTAATAATATCTTACAGACCTTGAGGCTCAGCATATCCTGTGTCTCTGCTGTCTGGGTCAGGTCTTACTGGAGGTCCCAGAGGTGCAGTCCAAGGCGCTGTTAGCAGGATCATCTTTGGTCTATCAGTTGTGCCAAAGGTCTCAAGCATCCTGTGGTGAGCTTCCTGAGGTACAAACCTTCATACGAAAGCTTGAGGAGACCCTGAAGGAAGGCTGCGAGGAAAAACAACCCACTCAGAGATGTACAGTAGGTTCACTTCACATTACGTACTAACACTGAACCTGGTGATTTGATGTCTTAAGTACAGATGTTTTTGAAAAAATTATGTAAGTAATGCCTGATATGCATAAATTTTGTACCCCAACAGCTTTTTTATGCCCTGAAATCAGTGGGAAACGTTGGTCTGTCAGCTTTAGTCTTCATTCCTCTCCTAAACCGCTTCATGCTGAGCCACTCAACTGCACTGGAGCTGAGACTTGCTGCCATCCAAGCCTTTAGACGCTTTCCCTGCTCCGCTGATGTGAGTTCATTTTGAAACTAATACTGAAATCAATGGAGAAGCTTCCATAAGATGCTCTAATTGATTCATGATGAGTTGAGGTGGAGGTGACAAGGTGAGCGACAGCCTAACATCAGTGACTGACAGAAGTTTCCTTCCCTCAGAGATCCATGCTGTTGCAGCTGTACCGCTCCTCCCAGGAGGATCCCGAGGTCAGAATCGCTGCATACCAGCAGCTCCTGCGCTGCCCCGATCAGGACGTGTTTGAAGTGGTGAAGACGGTGCTGAGGAACGAGACCTCCAGCCAAGGTATAATAAGAACTGCTGTGCTTTGTAGAGAGGAGGCCATTATGACGTCTCCCAGGGAGAATGTTTAAGAATTATTGAAGAACCATGCGAGTCCTCTGCTGGTCACGATCAAATTCTGAAGAAGTCTTTCTCGCAGCCACTTTTACTCGTGTTTTTATTATCTTTGAATACTGGTGTTGATGCAAGAGCTGATACATAGCTAATGATCCATGATCATTCACTTAATTTTTCTATCATTCTTTTCAGACATCAGGAGGAAACAACTCCTCTTATATGGCTTTGCTTCAGCTGACAGACAGAATAGAAGCAACACTTATAAAAGGATGAATGGAATAGAGACTAAAATATTTTATATAATAGATAATAATTAATTGATTGTGCCATATTTCTGGTTCTATTAAAAACATTTTGTTACCTCAATTTAAAGCTTGGGTTCCCAAACGTTTTCAAATCCAGATGCAAAAGAGAATTTTTGTATCTTTCCTGGTCCCAAACTTACAATACTTTATAACTGGCTGATAGTGGGTACAACAATCCCTGAATTTAAATGTTTTTGAAATGTATTCATTTCATGATAAAACTACATTAGAGCAATTATCCGATTTGCTGAGTGTAATGGTAAGTTTCTCACCACATCACTAAATATGTACATAGCTTTTGTATGTACATTTTTATCAACCCTGGAAAACAAAAAAGTACCCTCTGTTTCTATTTAAAATCAGGAAAAGAAATGTGCATTTCAGCATTGTTCTGTGTTCTATTCTGTCAAATGGGGACCCAATAAAAACGAGTCTGTGACCCATTTTGGGTCCTGACCCTAAGTTTGGGAAATAACTTTACTCGACACGCTAACTCTAACCATATGGCTGAAAATATTACATTTGAAATAGAGAACAGCTTGTTTGTCACAAATGAGACATCTTTCTTTTTTCATGCACTCTGACACACTGTGGTTAAGGCAGAATCTAACTTCATTGTTTCTTGGGGCGAGAATACATATTGTTACACATCATCAAAGGTCTCCCTTGACAATATGCCTACAATTTATGTTTAAAATGTATTATACTTTAACGACTTCTCAAATTGCAAAAAAGGCCTGTGCAAGTACTATTATCGCAACTCTTCGCTTAATCAGCCTTTCACAAAAACACTTTGTACAACGCACTCAGACATTTGCTCCCTCTCAGCTCTTCTATTTGAGGAAACCAAATTTAGTTACTTACTTATAAACTGACATAAAATGATAATATTGTATGAAAATATGTTCTTTTAAATAAAAGATGCATTCATGGAGGAAAATGGCAACAGAAGGATACTCTGCTGGGCAGATAGAATAATCACTCTCAGGGTATTTATGTGACAAATTTAAAAAAAATAAGGAATATATCTCCAATGTATCACCTATGTATGGGTCATATGATTGGTAACTAGCTGACACATGCTAACTCGCCACCAGCCTGTGATGACATACCTTTTGTGGAAGTGTTTGTAAAAAGGACTGAGTTAATTTTCCATTATTTGGTTCCTTTTCAGAACTAAGAACTTGTCCACTTTTTTGTTGTGACAGTGTAAGAATTTTGCCTTCCTGTTTCTCTAGTGGGCTCATATGTGTGGAGTCACCTGACCAATCTACTGAGGAGCGAGGACCCCGCAAAGCAGGCCCTAATCGAGTCATTACCAGACGATATTATCAGCAGGGACTTCGAAGCAGAGTTTTTGAAATACTCCTCCTATTCAGACTACACGGTTTCATCAGGTAACAACAGCTTCACCTCAGCTTCAAATACAGGGAAAATATCGATCAGGTCCTCATTTTCCCTAATAACGACAACTAACATGCAACTGGTTCTTCTGAAATATACTGAAATATACATACTGTGCACACCATAAAGAGATAATCGGAATCATTTTTAACACCACTGATGATATGAATAGAGGGTGATGATGCATTTAAAGGTGCATTGTGTTAACACAGCTCTGTCTATTTTTTTCTTTTAGGCATGGGACTTATGAATGTGGAAACATCTCTGGTTTTCTCTCCCAAGTCATTTCTGCCAAGATCTGCGTCTGCTAACCTGACAGCGTATTTTCACGGCAGAGCCCACAACCTTCTGGAAGTGAGTTTGATGTCCATTTGATTTTTATTTTTTATTCTTTTAGTGTCTTAGAAAATGACTGCATGTCATGTTTTTTCCCGACAAAGGTGGACCTGCATGTTGAAAACGCTGAACCGCTTTTGAAGAACTTTTTCGGCCACAAGACAGACGACTCTCATGGAGAGTCTGCGGCTTCAAGTCCAAAGCATGTGCAGTCCAAAGAGGTCAGCAGGACGAGAAGAAAAACAGATGATGGCCGCAGAGAAGGAAAAGAGGAGGAGTGTTTATCCAGCAGCGGCAGTTATCTGCAGCAGGCCAGGGCCATGGTGAGGTCTCTGTTAATGTTGTAAGACGGTCGTCTCTGCTGGGCTGGTGTTGGTGGGGAGCAGTTAGGGCAGCAGGGTTAACATGTAAGCTGGGTCATGTGGGATAAGACCAGACAAAGACCAGCACTGTTGTACAACAGGGGCACCAGCAGCCCTTTACATTGCATTTTAGACTTGAGACCTTTGGTCCATCATTGTAGCATCAGTGCATTTGTAAAGTACTGATATAGTAACCAAGTAAATGCTACAG
>JAQFJA010000004.1:7584525-7598932 GCA_029874485.1 Naso brachycentron
AATGGGTGGGGTTTATGTCACCTATGTGGCCAATGTTGACAAAGAACAATGACATGCAGTAACACTGTTATAGTCCTTGAAAGTCTGTGTAAAGTGATCTCAGAGTTTTGTTTCGTAGCACACTATACATGTGAGGAAATGATTGCTGAAAATATGTAAACAGGCTGAAAAACATGCAGAACTGCATTGTGGAGTTAGAACCTTAAACGGTTTTTCACCAGTTCACCAGGCATATGACCCGCCCCCTGCCTCCCTGGTTGCAGTGGTGGTATTTGATTGACAACTTCCTGCTGTGCTGGCACAGATGTAATGTGGAGAGAGGTCTGGCCAATTGTCAACCAAAATGCAAAAATAACTCAACTGTACAATCACATAGATGTTGTGATTGACATCCTTACCCACCATGCATTGTGGAAAGAAACAAATAGACTTTAATGCTTGAAATCACATCTTATTATCATCGTGAGTAGACGCAGGATAGCGAGAACTATAACCGAGCTTCCTCCCTCTCCCTGCAGAGGGCAACGCTACTTTCTACATATAAATCTGGCATTTTTTTAAAACACATATCAATTACCCAAGCGACCACATTCTGCCACATTACTATTTTTTGGTCTTGTAACGTGACGTTTTGGGTTAAAATGTTGGATATTTCTTGTCCATATTAAACATTTTTTATCATTGAACAGAAAGATACAATTTGGATCACAAAGGCAATTATTTGTCATTAAAACTGGCCTGTGGTTAGGCCTACTTCCTCTACTTTTAGGAGAACTTAGATGTATTTCGTCAGATCTGTTTCCGTCAGTTTTAAGGCTATTTGTTGTTTTTTCCGGTGGTTTTTTCGCAGCAAACACACCTCCAGTTTCTTATAGCAGAGAAAATTGCTTGATTTTCCATGATTTTGAAACCTAATTTCATATACTTGGCGACATTTTTTATTCATTCAAATATGGCTGGGTTGTTAATAAAACATTTTTCTGTGCACTGACAAACTCAGTAAATATGTTTTTTTTCTGCTTTACACTGACTCACTGTAACAGGAAGCAGTTTTATCTTACTTACATGGTAGGTTTTCCCTTTTACAAAACACAGAGGAGTGGGCAGTTGAATTTTACTAAATTCAAAAGCATGTAATTTTAACATTATCTTAAGATGAGTTTTTTTTTTCCATCATGTCTCAGTTATAAAAATAGCTTGACAGTATAGATAAATAAAGGAATCCCCCTGTTCAGAATTACCCTTCAAACACATCAAACTACTTACAATGCACAAGATTTGTGTGTAATTTGGGACAATCTCAGTTGTACTCTGACTAAGACAGGATGACAAGTCAAAAAGTTAACTTTGTAGTTTCCCCTTAGTACCTTCTTCCTCTTTTCTGTCTCAGTGTGTGCATTTGTGTGTGTGCGTGTGTGTGTGTATGTGTGTATATACACGTGAGGCCATTGTTTCCAGTTTCAGTAAATGCTTTCTGTTTTGTTTTTTTTTTAAGTGAAGGTTGAATCAATGCTGAGTAGGAAATTGTGGTTATATAGACGACAAGAAAAGGAAAAGGCATTTGTTCAGTAAAAGAAATAGTTCATTCAAACATGAGAAATTTGTTTTGTCCAAGTCAGGAAACACCAGCGAACTCATACGTCCACACAAGCAGCAAAGGCAGGCTAAGACCCTTAAGATTAAAAAGAGGGTTTAAGAAGGTGTTAGTGCGGAGCGCTAGTAGAGCTCATTCTGATCTTTTGTTTTAAATATTGTTTGTTTATAGTAATCAACAGTCACTGATAAGACCTATAATTCACAACAAGTAGCGTTTGGTGTACAGCTTTTAAATTCAGACACAGGACTATTCTTTTCAAGAAGCACTTGAAGGATCAACCAGTGTTACATGTCATTGCCTCATGTCATTATCTTTGTCAACATCGACCTCATCCGTTACATAAATCCCACCAGTTTTTCTCAAAATAGCGTAATCTATAGCCATTTTTTGGACTGCAGGAACCATTTTCGTAGTTCTCGCAACTTAGTTGTATGAACCTCCTGTTTTTATTGTATCCGCACCATATGAACTTATAGTTCTTAGAACTACGTTTTGAGGAACTTTTTAAGCTCCAATTTAGTAGGTACTTTCACAGCACATGAGGAACTTTAGCGACATAAGTGTGCATTGAGTGGTCGAACTCTGGAGCCAGCGTCGGCAGCTGCTGTTTTTAAAAACCCGACAGCTGTGTAAACAAGACAACACAAAACGCGAAACCAGAGCTTGTAACAAGATTGTCATTGTTTTAACTTTGTATCTTCTCTGAGATTTAACAGCGTTCAGCACAAGACTCATGGTACATTTTCGCCACAGCCTTCATTTGTTGTTGTTGTTGTTGTAAGCCTTGCAAAAGTTTCGTTCCAGGAACTCCTCAGTGGACAGTTCTTTCAAAAAGTTCTTAAGACTGTTTGATACGAAAATGGCTAATGAGATATCGTGTTTGTTTACATTTTTTCCATATTCAATAAACGTTACAGAAAGCACTTTAAAATGTGTGACGTCAGTTAAGGAGAACATCTGTGTAAAAATCTTTCTTCACACTAGCTAACAAGCTAGGAGGGCAGCACTTGTCAGGAACTACGGCAGACAGCCCCCTTCTCTCTCTCTCACTCAGCAATTTTTGACCAAATAAACCCAGACAATCCCTTTAGAAGGTTGAATTACCTGTACCAAGCAACTTTCACGTGCCCTACAGTGTCTCTATACCCTTTTACAATATGAACGTCAGCGAATGGGGTTTAAAAATGCAGTCTACTGAAGTACACACATGGTCAGATCTTAACAACATTTGTAAAAGATAGGGGAGATCTCTGCTAACTGTGCGACCAGATACATGAAACCACTTCTGCTCAAGGTTTGAGAGAGTTCAGTCATTGTTTGGTAAATCTGAAGAACAGGTTCCCCTGTGTGTTGTGTGGACACATTTTTACTGGTTCCTTTTAATGAGTGTCTGCAGATTTATTGGCTCTGGCATATTTGATTGAACACATGACACATTCTCAGCGTTTTTTTGCTTCCCACGGACCTTTCCCATCAGTTTGACTCATTCCCCTTTTCATTCTTACCCGTTTCTGTGCAGCTGATGGCGAGATCAGGCTGCTGCGCTGCTCAGTCGACGTGTGAGAAAAGGAGTGAGGAGGGGTCACTGAAGGACAGGCCCAGCCCCTGGCCGGTCAGTAGCTGAACTGTCTGTGGAAAATGTGAAGCTGAAGTTTTAATATCATGTATTCAGTGTTTTGATGTTTTGCCACAGGAGAGCTCCACCTCAGGCTCAGGCTCTTGTTCCTCTCAGGATACAGACATGTCTGTTCCAGGTGTCCTCACCAGCAGCAATGCTGCACCTTCTAAAGGTAATTACAACAGGACTGACATTTCATTGGTAACTGAGTGAGTGGCAACACTGCTGCGAGCAGGAGCTCTCAGTAAGCTCAGACCACCACGCATTAATGTAGAAATCTGTTAAAAATAAAAGCTTTGTTTGCCACGTGGATACATCACACCTCTTCTTCTACTGTTTTTGATGTAGAGGGTCTTCCATCATCGTTCTTAGCTCATACTCTGGAGCCTCCCGAGTCTTTGAAGGACCACTGCTCAGCCAACAATCTGAACAGCTTCCAGAGTGCCAGGCCCCTGAATGATTTGAACATACCCATTAAAACAGGCCTGTCCGTCTCTGACTACGAGACGCGGCTGGATAATGTCTCCCTCAAACCGCAGCCTCAGCAACAAGGTACCGGCAGTTAAAACATGATAGATGAAAAGGTTGATCATAATATTGCACCTTTTGAAAGTTAAATGAAATCAAATAGTTTTGCCAAACTCTACAACCAGTCAGTCCTCTCCCTCTTCGCTTGCAGCAGATTACTCTCCTCCTTTGCGGCACTCCCCTCCCACACAAGGTCCAGTCGCCCAGTGGATAGCGACGCGGCGGGAGGAGATCGTCCTCCAGATGACGGAGGCCTGTCTCAACCAGAGCTGTGACGCCCTGCTGGCCCGCTCCATGCTGATGCGGGAGGATTATGAACTAGTGATGAACCAGCCTACGCGCACAGCCAAGGTTCGCCAGCTCCTGGACAACTGTCACCGACACACTGAAGACTTCTGCCGCATTGTTGTCCGCAAGCTGCACGACAACAAGCAGATGGGCCTCCAGCCGTACCCGGCAGAAATCAGCTCTCCTCCTACAGCCCTCACGCCCAGCGCACCGCCACTGCCCATGTCCTACAATGTCCACAGGAACATGTAGCCTCATTCACAGCCAGACAACAGAGACAATCCAGAGAACAGCTTGCACCAACTTCACGCTGCACGTGGGCGTCAAGATCCACATGGTTCCTGTCTGTCTTCTTCAGTCAGCCAGTAAGAGAGGAACAGAGAGGAACGGATGGTTGAGCAAAAAGAGTCGCAGGTACAAAACTGACTTTTGACTTTGAAGGTAATATCCACTCATCAGCTCAAGACGAACGGTTTTATTCTGTATAATCAGAATCACAAATTTTGACTGAATCAGTACTTTATTTAATAATGTTTTGGATTCATGTGGTGATTTATTTATAGTCTCTTCAGTCTGAGTGGATGGATTGCAGGGTTCTCTCCTTTTGATACATGCTTTTGTCTGCAAAGCTCAGTTAGCATTATGTAAAGGCATAAATATGTAGCTCTGTATTTTTACGTGTGTGTGTGAGAGAGAGAGATTGAGTGGGTGAGTGAGTTTGTTTTGCCTTATTTGTAGAATGCAGTTATTCTCAATTTCCTCAGTTGATGTGAGCAGGTGTCAGGAGAACAGATAACATACATTAAAACGCTAACCAAAAAATGGTTTATTGTTTTAGAAATCTTAATCAAATTATCATGTTGTCATGGGTTAACAAACGTTTACCAACTGAGTAAAATGAGTGAGCAGGTGGTCTTCAGTAACAAATAGTGTCTGTGTCTTTGTATAGAAGCACTTGACCTACAGTCAGCAAGATAAAGCACAGTCATATTTTGTGGCAGGACTATTCAAGAGCTAATGACAGCGTTCTCTGTTGAACGTTACAGCTTCAGGTTGCTCAGCTGAAGTGCTGGAATGAGCAGTGATTATGGTGCGGCAGTTATGTGTCTCTATGGAAAATATCTGTCCCTGCCTGGACTCTTTTCCTGACCCGCTTTTCTACCGCTGAGCTAAAGAAAGTCACAGGCCTGTGAGTAAAGAGGAAGTTGAGATTGTAATATAACACCCAGAATGAGAGGGATGCGTGTGTGTGTGTGTGTGTGTGCATGTCTGTGTCTGGATCAGAAGTGGGCCAAGGTGATCTGCCCCCTTATTTTTGTCTTCTTCTGTCACCTCTCACTTTTCTGAACAATTAGACACTTTAGACTCATCTGGATACTCACAGAGGCGGTATATCCATCACCTCTGAGCTTGTGATTGAAAAAAAAAAAAAGTTTCACAGTTTTGATTGCACTGAGCTGCTCTGCAGAAGCAGAAGACAACTGCAACACATGAATGAAAATCGAACCTGCTTCGCTTGTAGCAAAACTAAAGTTTACCTGCTTCCAAGCAGTCACAACTTTTTCTACTGTATCTGTGCTTCCTACTCTGCCAACAAGGACACTAACAAGTGTTTGCAGAATAATTTTCTTTTTTCTCAAGAAATAAACTTAAACTGTACATTTTACGACAGTAGCAGCAGTTTATCTGTATAAATGGTGATCAGAACTTTTCGTCAGCTGAGATTTTTGTTACTTCATTCATATGAACAGCATTAAGTCGTTGTGCCAAAATGCAGAAGCTGACGTAGTTACTTTCAGTTCTACTTTTAGTTTGTACTGTGTGTAACTGCAATGACACATTCTTACTCCATTTGAAATTTGGTGACATTTTTAAAAAGTTTGATTTATTCAACCAGCAGTCCAAATCCCAAAGATATTTGGTTTACTGCCATAGAGGACAAAGAAAACCTGCGAATATTCAGTTTGAAGACGCTTGACCTTTCAGTATTTTTTTTAGTATTTAATTATCGAAAAAGTTGCAGAATCATTTTCTTAAGATGCCAAATGGGTTAATTGGCAAATCTTTTCACCTCTGTGTATATGTTTGTATATACAGCGTGTCATTAACAGCCTTATTATCTTCATCACTGCCTTCATTTCCTGAAATGGGTTCTTAAAATAGCCATGTAGCATTTGTTTTATTTACTGTCTGTACCATCTATTAACCTGCTGCCTTTGTTCCCATTACTAAATAAATGCACTTCATCCTTTTCATTATATGGATGCATATGTTCCCCATCATAAATGTGTGTTTAAAGTAAATTGCATTTCTATTCAGCTTGTGTCATGACAAACACAGTGAGGATTGAGTCACAGCAGTTCATTTATGGAAACAGGAAATCAAACACGTGGTATGGTGTCATTTAATGGAAACGGGAAGACCAACCAAGGTCAATATGCTTCCATACTGTTGGACTGTATTACCTTGTCTTTGATAACGGTGCCTCATATTCTGCTTTTGGTCTCAACACGCAAAAGCTTGTACACACATATCAAGCAAAGTTGAGTAGAAAAGCTACATATTTGTTAGCTTGAAGATGTTGTAGCATATTTTGTACTGTAGATGATAGTTTCATCTTTTTATAGATATTTTCATGCGAGATCTGAAAAAAAAACGAACTCATGCATTGTTTTTGTTCTGTGATGATTTGATACATGTAGAGTTGCCTTCTGCAGCACACAGGCATCATGGTGAGCCCATGTCAGTGTCAGTTGATCGAACAACGATATAAACTTTAGTTATTGTGGTCTATATATTGTATCAAACTTCATTAAAATGGGTTCTGTTTGCTCCTACCTACTTTCCTCTTTCTTCTTGATTTATTTTTATGAAAGATTAATTTGAGGGCAACATGAAAGGTAGAAAATGTTTTTTGGGGGTGGGCTTTTTGAGCTTTTAGGACCACTAGGACAGCTGAAGAATTAGACAGGAAATGGTGGAGAGAGGGAATGACATGCAGCAAAGGGCCGCAGGGTGGAATCGAAGCCATGGGAACTGCAGCGAGGACAGTCTGTACGTAGGCCGTCCCCTCTAGCACATGGGCTACCAGGCCCCTCCACAACACATTTTTTTAAATAACTATTCACAATCAGAATAATATATTTGACAGGGAAGCAATACATTCATTTTAGTTTTCTAAAAACTATGTGGATGATTTTTTTTTTAATCATTATTTGTCACCAATAATTGTTACCAATATATCCTTTAAGTAGTAATTTTTTTCTGTAAGCACCTTTTAGTATTTGAAGCTTCTATTGAAGTTTTTAAATGAGACTCTGCATGTCTATTAGCATATCTTATGTAACTATCAACCTCCCAATAGAGACACGTTTTTGTTTTGCATTACTCACACTTTGACCATTGGATGACTTTTTAATTCATCACAGTCAGAATACAGTAGATACAGTAAAGCTCAGATTGAAGTGACGTCAAATCCTCTGGCATCCGAAAAGCAGATTACGGTGTAACTCAAGGTGTTTATTCCTCCTGAGTCTCCCGTCTGTCCCAGACTGTCTTTCAAGTGAAATCATTGGCAGCTATCTACCAGCATCTGTCCCCCTGCTTCTCTGTCCAAGCCACACAACACTCGAAGCCCCATGATACATGCGATAGCCTGTGCAATCAAATGTCAGTATTATAAACAAGGCAGCCCTAATATTAACTCAATTAGAACAGTCCCACAATTTATTTTACCATCTATTTAAAGCTGCTAATTCAAATGCCAAACATCAAGATGGTTTATGTTTAAGCCATGGATCGCTGTACAGGCCTCCTGGGCAAAGGCCCAGAGGGGGGGCAGCTGGGCTTCATATGCAAAATGTCACTGAAAGTGACATAATATGACCCCAAAGAGAAACAAACAGAGACTTAAGGACCACAAAGTGACGCACAATATCCGTTAAAAGACAAGACAACCATGAGAAAACTGAAAAAGCCCACAAAGAGATGCAAAATGGTCACAAAAAGCCACTAAACACACACAAAACCATCTGAAAAAGGTGCAAAACAACCACAAAGAGAGCAAAACGACAAATAATAGACATAAAAACCTGAAAAAGATGTGAAAGATCCACAAAGGGGTGTAATGACCAAAAAGAGAGTCAAAGAGTGCTCTCAGTCTGGGTGTCTTGTTCTTATGTAGGCGGACTATTGTCTCATAGTCTGCCCCAGGTAGCGATCTATACCTACATCATACAATCTACTGAATGTATCCACTATGTTTATCAAGAAGCAGCTTGGCTCCCTCTGTCCCGGCTGTTGATGGCTCTCCAGGGGCCAGGGACAAGGTCTGCTCTGAAAATAGCTCGGGGGGGAACCCGAGAGTGCGGTTCGCCTGGTGCTGGAAAAATACTCGTTGTTGGTCGTGCTCGGCTGCAGAGATTGCAAAATCGTCTGTCCTGTTGCTACCACTCAGCTGTGATCTCACCAGTGTCTCACTGTGTGGTTCAGAGGAGCAGCACTGACCTGAGGAAGTCTTCATACTCAGAGGGACAAAGAAACCTGCTAATCTACTATAAGAAAGCAAATAAAGTAAGTTTACTTTTTGGCTTTGTACACATTTTTCTTTCATGTGATAAATTAGTACATCTTAAATGTGTTTTATTCTTGTCTGGTCTTTCTCATATACTAGACATTGGTAGCTAATCTGCATTAGTTTGTTTTCGTCTTGAGGTGTGTAGTTAGACATTAAAAGAAAAGTGTATCTAAGAAAATCCTGTCATATTTATACGAAATGAGAATGTGTTCTGACAATTGAATTGGAATCATCCTGTTTAATTTTCTTGCTCTGTAATCCTCACATCAGCACTGCACTCATGGGGGATCTGAGGCAGAAGATGGGGGTCATGTCACAGACGATATGCCCAAGTTCTCGGGCTTCGTCTGATGAGGACTTAAAGGCCCCCAACAACGGGAATGAAGAAAAAATGCAGATGAAGAGAGAAATCTCCCTCATGAATGGAATCTGCCTCATTGTTGGCAACATGATTGGCTCTGGGATCTTCATCTCTCCAAAAGGCGTGCTCATGCACACCGGCTCTTATGGCTTGTCTTTGCTCATTTGGGCAATTGGAGGCATCTTCTCTGTGTTTGGGGCTCTTTGCTACGCCGAGCTCGGCACCACCATCACCAAGTCTGGAGCCAGCTACGCCTACATCCTCGAGTCGTTTGGAGGCTTCCTCGCTTTCATCCGTCTGTGGACATCCATCCTGCTAATTGAGCCGGCCAGCCAGGCTGTGATTTCGCTGACCTTTGCCAATTACCTGCTGGAGGCCATCTACCCCACCTGCCAGGCGCCGTATGATTCTGTCCGGCTTATTGCTGCAGCCTGCCTTTGTAAGAAAGACTTATCTGTTGATACTGAATGATTGAGAGAATGATTGAGAGAGATCAACACCCAGAAAACCAGACTGGCAAAAATTTGACTTTGACCAAAAAAAATGTACGTCCTAGAATCTGTAAGCTGCAAGTACTGTTCCTTTAGTTACAGATGTTTAGTCACAGATCTAATGTGAAACATAAAAGTCTGTGCTGAAATTTACAGGCAGATAAAGCTGACTTTATTGCCATCTAAGTGTTTAAAATTTTCACACTTCTGGCTACTTTGGCCCAGACCGTGAAATCAGCTCCACTTTCCTCAATGACCCAGAGAAGCAACTGTGTGGGGTGATTGATAAGTCCCTGGCCTTAGGTAAAAGCAGATGAGTTATGCAGCTCTAGTTTCATTCATGTGCAGTTCAATTCAATGAGTAATTATGCTTTAACTTTGTTTTATGCAGAAACCTTGCAATTAAAATTCTTTTGTAATAATTCTGCTTTTGGTAACTGAAGTGGCAACTTAAAAAACGGCTTTTGCCACTCTTGCAGGACGTAAAGTTTCTGACTCGTGCTTTCTCGAAGACATATTCCTGTAATCCAATAAACGAGGCAGATGTAAAAAAGGCAATTAAGCAGTTTATTCCACAAAAATCGACAAATGCAAACTAAAATGTCTCCCACTGGCGTCCTAGATATCTGTTATTGTCACAAACCAAACTTGCTACAACAAATCTTTTTTTCTATAAAGCACTAACAATAATTAAAATATGGCAAGTCTCTAAAAAAAGGACATCAGCCTTTGTGCCGTCATTCAGTGAATCTGAATCCTTCCAACAGCTGGTCTAACTGACCTGATTTAGCTCCATCGGAATACGTTTCCCCAAGATTAGAGAAGGTCAGTGGGTTGGGGTCATTGGGGTTACAGTCAAGTATACTCAGTACGGAGTGAGGCTTTGAACTCATTCAGCACCCTCCTTTTCACTAGATTAGGCACCCTCAGACTAATATATCATCCTCAAGATGTAGGAGTCATATCTGCACCCGCAAAATCTGCTTGACCCCTCCCTCTCTCAAATATTTATACATATTTAGAAAAGCCACCTCGGCGGCCATATGTGGCTATGATGTGGGCTCTCTGATGTGTGTGTGTACGTGTGTGTGTGGGACTGTTGGTACATAGATGTAGATTGGCTGTTTATTCTGATCATATAATTATATTATATATATTATATTATATTATTATTAATTATATTATATAATTATATAATTTTAATTAAGGGAAAGAATGCAGTTCGGGATTGCCTCTAAAGTCGTCAAAACCACAAGTCAGAAACATTAAGCTAAGGGTCAGAAACCTTTACTATCAAAAGAGCTATTTTGCTGCCCTTCCTCGCCATAATAATCTGTCTGGAGCCACAAAACATATTTGAACCTCATGATGACGGTACACAACTTTAAGTGTCTAAATTACTTGATCATAATTTTTAAGAGGCTTAAATGTGACCTTTTTTTAAAAAAATTGTTATTGATGCTTAATGGGTACATGAACTTTGAACAAACCTATTTGAGTCCTCCTCCTCCTTGGGTTAAAATTGACAAAACAAAAAGAAGCCCACTTTGATAACATTAAAAGGAAAAAAATACATAACTAGTTTCAATTCAGTTTCGACTCAATTCCATTTAATCCTCAGCCATGTAGCAAAATGCCCTCGGGCCTGATCATAAAACACAATATCAGCTCACACTCATTCAATTCATTAACAAAGTCACAAAAAATGTTATTCTGTATGACTATGCATTTGTACAATCAGAGAATGGAAAAATGACTCTGGGACAGTATTTTTCAGTCCTGTTTCTTGGGGCTCCCTGCCCCATTTTAGACGTGTCCCTGATTTAAATGATCAGCTCTTTATCGAGCTCTGCTGACGTCTGATAACGAGCCGTTCATTTGAAACAGGTGTGTTGGAGCAGAAACACATCAGCAAGTAGCCTTACAACAAATATAATGTTAAATAAAAAATATAACCGTAATTCGTTTTTATGCAATTGTTTTGTCACCGAGTATGAACTGAGCTTATATTGAAAAATTACTTTAGCTTTTACAGATGGGGAATGTTGGGTTTATGGTCCCAAATGACTGACCTCTATGACAGCATGGGCCTCACAAGATTGAAGATTTTTAACAGCAGTAATGCATGTTAATTTTCCTACAAGGTGCTTCACAATCTGTATAGCATGCGACACCCTCTATCCTAAAACCCGCAGAAAGTCCCAAAAACCTTTGACAGGATGGCTTTTATTGTGAAGCAGTCATACTGACACACAGGTGATTAGTTTTTCTATGTAGATTTTCTGTACTCTGGAGGACCATTATTATGGGATGGCATGGACAAATGTTGGAGTTGTATAATAGTGCACGTATTTAGCAATCTGTTTTTCCAGCACCAAACCCAGTAAACCTGCGTGTGTGAAACTGGCATCAGCTAGAGTTACACTGTCAGTCCAGTCCTGTAAAAATATCACACTGCATTGCAGCCTGGCTTTGTGTTATGAAGTATGTGGACAGCGGTAGTGGTATTTAGGTGAGAGAGCAGCGGTGCAGTGAGCTGCTGCATGAGGTCATAAGTTCATGTTTCTGTACCCTCAAACTGAATGTGACCTCCTGTGACAGAGAAGATGATCTGTGATCTTGGGCACGAGCACGACAGGAGACAGGCCTCAGCTTGTTGCAGCTTTTTGTTTCCCGAGTGATTTATTTTTGTCTGCTATGCAATCAAATAAAGTGGAAGCTGTATGAAAAGTTTCCGAGGCCTTGTTTGGAGGAAGGTTCATTATTTGCTTTAATCCTGTGGTTTGTCCAGGTATGCTCATCTTCATTAACTGTGCCTATGTGAAGTGGGGAACTCTGGTCCAGGACATTTTCACTTATGTCAAACTAACGTCACTCTTCCTCATCATCATTGTTGGGATCCTGAAAATGTCTTATGGTAAGATTGCTTACAAAGGCATATGAGGAGACACAGAAAAATAAGCCACAGTGTGCTTTTAAGCTTTTATTTCCCTTTCTGCAGGAGAAACAAAGAGCTTTGAGAATCCGTTTCAGGGCTCCTCCACAGATCCTGGAGCCATGGCCTTGGCCCTTTACTCAGCTCTGTTCTCCTACTCCGGCTGGGACACACTCAACTTTGTCACTGAAGAGATTCAGAATCCAGACAGGTAACACACATACCACACACACACACAGGTTTGCGCAGATATCTTTGTTAGGACTTTACATTGACTTCCATTCATTTTTCCAGCCTAACCTAAACCCTTACCCTAACCTTAACATTAACTAATTTATGCCTTAGCCTAACCTTAACCTAACCTCAATTCATACCTTACTTCTAAACTTAAATAGAACCTCAGAAATTGAGTCATGCCGCATTAGGACCAGTCTTTGGTCCCCGTGAGGACTATTGGTCCTCATACAATCAGTGTTTATGCCAGAAAAGGTCCTAAATAGGTAACAAAAACCAGTACACACACACACACACACAAACAGCTTTTCGTAGTGATGCAGTAAGAAATCTGTTACCTTCAGCATCATTGAGGACTTTAAGCATCTTTCAGCTCACTGATTTGGTTTATAGTTGTGTGTTTACAGCTTTTTTCTGCTGCCCCCAAGTGGCAAAAGTATTAGTTTGTGTAGGTTTTTTCAGTCTTTTCAGATTATGTTTACAAGACATTTAGCACAGCCAAACGTAGTTCAATTATTTTCCATCTTTTTCGTGGTTCATTTTGTTTCAGTGAATTTGACAGAACTTTGTCATCACATGACCCCTCTGTCATCAGTTTACTGCTTATTTTCATTTAATCTGTGACCACTCTGTGTTCTTGTCGCAGGAATCTGCCGCTGGCCATCGCCATCTCCATGCCCATAGTGACCATCATCTACCTGCTGACCAATGTGGCGTATTATGTGGTTCTGGACATTCCATCTTTGCTGGCCAGCGATGCTGTCGCTGTGGTGAGTCACCAACAGTCACCTGAGAGAGAAAATTCACTTTGCTGCTAAATATAATCCTGCTCTGTTTAGAACCGTTGCAGTGTTGCCTCCATGATGTGGGCAATTTAATAGTCTGGTGCATTGAGAGATTCTTGTGAAAACTTGTCTGATTAGGCTCATTCTGAGTGTGGAGTTTTTAAGCATGAATCTGACCCTGCAGACATTTGGGAATGAAGTCCTGGGGCCGTTCAAATGGATCATCCCTATTTCAGTGGCCATGTCCTGCTACGGAGGACTCAATGCCTCAATCATTGCAGCCTCACGGTAAACAGGAAATACAGAACAGGCACAGATTCAAGGCTCATTTCATGATAAAATTTTGCCAACCGCTTTCCATCTTTGTTCATCATGCAGGTTGTTTTTCGTCGGGGCCAGAGAGGGCCACCTCCCCAACAGTCTGAGCCTGATTCACCTGGAGCGCTACACACCCATACCTGCCCTGCTGTTCAATGTGAGCCGATTTATTTTATTCTGAAATACAAATGAACATCAGATTCCTCACATGTATGTATGTATGTATGTATGCAAATAATGACACCATGTGCAGAATTCCATTAATACATGAACTGATGTCCTGATGTGTGGCTGCAGGGGTTGATGGGTCTGATCTTCCTGTGTGTGGAGGATGTGTTCCAGCTCATCAACTATTTCAGCTTTAGTTACTGGCTCTATGTGGGTCTGTCTGTGGTCGGCCTCATCTACCTGCGCATCACTCAGCCAGAGAGACATCGGCCTGTGAAGGTGCGTACAGTACATGGTGTATATGTGCATACACAAATAATACTAGTCAAAAATCTGAAACAACAAACTCTGTCCTTCAGGAAAACTTCACCTAAATAACAATTTTTACAGGAAAAAATTGAAGGAACCAGACATGCAGTAGATATCTTGTATGCAGAATGGATTACACTTCAGGGAAATTAATGAATTATGTAAATGCATGACATAAGTGAAGAGTCAAGCATGAGGA
>JAQFJA010000004.1:7617785-7631955 GCA_029874485.1 Naso brachycentron
TCCATAAGACAACAAAAGAAGCCATAGAGTCAAGAAACGTTAAAGACTTTGTTTATTGTTGCATATTTAAACTGTCACCTCACTCGCTCAAAGACAAGCATCCAAATTAAATCCAGTTTCTCTTTGGAGCAGAAGATGTTGAAAATCACAAATATACATCAGATCTCACATCCCGGCAGCGGTTTACTGTGAGGTCTTCACTAAGGTGTGCTTCAGCAAAGACATCTGCATTTAAAGAGAAACTAGGATTCATTCTTACTACAAATCCCAGCAGTCACAATGTTGAGCATTATAAAAAAATCAGTTATACAAGAATAGCAGACGGACAGAAGGGGAACAGAAACTCCCACAGGTAGACAACAACACAGGCCATGATTTGCATTGATTCTCAAACCGAATGGACCCGCTTCTCAGATACAAAAACAGTCGAGCAGTGGTATAACAATCATCTATCAAGGCCGAGGTGTGTACAAATTGGTAAATAATTAAAGGATCAGTTCATCCAAACTACAGAAAAAACATTCCATTAATATGGTCAAATTTTTGAAGATGGAAAAACCAATGAAAGTATCTGCACACTGTTGTAGATCCTCCCAAAGTAATTTTATTATTACAATGTTTCAACCTCAACAAGGTCTTGGTCAGGTGCTACATCAATCCTGACGTACTTGACAAAGAACTTGTTGTGGTCAAAACGTTGTAACAATAAAAATATTTTGGGAGCATCTAACAGTGTGCGGATACTTTCATCTGTTTTTTTTCCTTTGCATCTTTTTATCCTGCACCTGTTGAATCTCATTTTCATGGTGCGTGCACTCTCTTTGACTGCTTCGGATTTTTGAAGATGTCTAAAGCAGATTTTTGCTGCAAGATAAATACGAGCTGAGTGTGTTTGTGTTGCTCTGCTCAAAACATTGTTTGATTTACAGCTACAAGTCAATAAACAATACAAAATCTCATCAGAAATAGTTTCTGTGCGTAAAGTGATTGATTTACAGTAACAAGGACATCAGAGCACAATAGTACCACAAGCCACAAGCCAAATGTTGGTAAAATATGCAAGGGAAAGGTCATTTGCAACACTTTTTGGACAAAAAAAAAAAACCCAAACAAACTGCCAATTTATTAAGTGGCTGTTAAAATCTGAACAGTCACTTGCAATTTGGCTGGTGGATGAAAGAGTTATTTTGCACTCTGCATGATCATTTCTAGCAAGACGAGTTGCTGCTGAATATTTGAAAAACTATTTCTCAACACTTTGAGCACTACAAACAAAACAACAACAGAGGCACATAACCACTGGGGGACTTGTAGTTTGGATGAACGGACCCTTTAACTAAAAATTAAAAACAAAGGGGGGAAAAAAAATCCCTTGAATTCTTGTGTTTATATCCGGTCTAATTTCTCACTCAGGAATTCCTCCACGCTGTCTGTGTTCCACTTAAGAATGCTGAGTTCTTCAGCGATGTTCCCGTTATCGTCCAAAAGCTTTAGTACAGGATCTGAGCCTCTCACGTACTGCCGTGGGTGAGGGGGTGAGAGGGTAAGAGAGGAAAAGAAGAGGGGTGTTAGGAAGGCAGGGTTGCCTTTAAAACCAATGAGGAATATTCAGAAGAATATTTGAGAGTCATCAGGGTGATTTATCTTTGAAATTGCATTTTTTTCCCCCAGATGAAGCTTAATGTGTCTAATTAAATGATTATAGCAGTCATCATTTAACAACATCATTACAATTCATCATCCTCACCTTGATTTGAAGACCCTTGAACATTTTCGGCTTTTCACTCCTGACAAAAGCTGAGGGGATAAAACATCAATGAGACAAATGGTGAGCGATGAATCAGTCAATTAGCCTTCCTATTTTAGCACAGAGGCCCGTAATTAGTGACAACTGCGAAACCTCCTGAGAATGCAGCGTTAACAGCGGCGGAGACAGTTGAGAAGACAGGATGGCTACAGCTGCAGTAAACAAACGACAGCCATATGGCACAGACGGGGCTCCAGACGTCTAACCTCATACTGAGGCGAGCTGTCGTACCTCCATCAATGTAACCTGACACTGGATTCACCAAATGTTGCGCTGAGCAGAGATGGGAGGTCTACTCCCGAAACTCAGAGGGTAAAATACTTCAAAAGCTCGTTAGAAAAAACGGCCCTCAGGTGTTGTAGACCACCTAGTGCACAAAGTGATTTTAAAGGTATGTATTTCACACATATCCGCGTTGATTACACACAGAACTGCAGAGAGCACAAGCTCAGTGTCAGGAAAGAGCTGTCGAGTGTATTTCAAAAAAAGATGATAAATAATTAATATATTACTTTCCAATTAGGGCATTCAGGACTGATGCTTTTTTGTAGTCATTCACAACTTCCAAAAAATAGTTCACGGGTTGACTAATTGCAAGATATAACAATGATCAATACTTATCAAAAAAGTGTCTTAAATAAAACTAGCAAAGGGTTAACTAATTAAGGACCAAACTGGGGATAGTCCTCCATTTGCTCTGAGAGGTTGTTTATAAAGGATTGAGATCTTATCACACTAAACTCTCAGCAAGCTTGTCCGAGCTGTAGATACTCTTTGCATTAACAATGGAAATGCTTTCTCAATGTTTCCTTTTCGAAACACCTACAATATTGTTTATTTAACTTTGCAATAAACAAAGTTACATTGGCTCTCGTAAAGCATTTCCACACTGCTGACTGTAGTCGAGCATTGGGACGTACAGCCATGTTTCTTTCACCCTCTTGCCTTGCTGAGTGTGCGCTGCTTTAGTGCCACAGTGTTGAACTCACACATGACATCTATGATCTGTTTACAACTCCCCACAGCTGCATATCTGCTGTAGATGTTTTGCAACCGTGCTAAAATCACAAATGAATCATATATGGGTGCACAGTGTCAACTAGTGGTTCTGATAGTCGCCAATCTGTTAAGCCCCTAATCCCAACAAAGAACTCACCTTGGACTTGGGGGAACCTCCCCAGTTTTCATCCACACACTTCGAGGATAGCCCCTGGATAGAGCTGGATAGAATGTACAAAGGAACACAACGTTAGAGAGCGTGATAGCGTAAGAACATTTTAATGAGATGTTCATTTCCTAATGTAATTATTTTGAGATTAAATCAAAACCCTTTGTGAAGATGAAAACGTAAAGTTTCACAATAACTCTCCTGTGTGTGCGCTGTCATCTAAGTTGAGTTTAGAGATGTTCCAATACCAATTTTTCCTTCTTGATACCGATTCCAATGTCCAAACTTGCATAGCGGCTGATACCGAGAACTGATCTGACACCAGTGTATAAAAATAACGATTCCTTAAAACATAAGGTGTAATCACAATTTAGTAAAATAAATGATTTAAATAAAACACTATACAACAGTGGTGCAACAGCAAGTTAAGAACTAAAATCTAGGAAAATCTAATTCCTTACACATCATGTTTTTACTGGTGGGTGGACTTTCCAGTTTAAAATATCGTAGACATTTTGCTAGCTCTGTCAAATCTCTCTTGTTCTTCTTTGCTGCTCTTAAAAATAGCCACTGAAAGTGGAGGCACAGCACAACTTCCTGTGTGCTGTTTTTAAGGAAAACTGATTTATCTAGGCATTATCATATCTGAGGCATTTTCCCATACTGGTATCAGAACAACTCCAGCTGAGTTAAGCCTTTTTTCTCAACACATTATGAACTTGCATTTTGAAAAATTGATTTTTGACATTTGTGAATCAATTATGAATCTTCCATGTCTGCTTCCCCATGCAGCTAAGAATCCATTTTTTCCCCTACCAATAATGTGGAGTCCCCCCCCCTCACATCCTACATCAATGCCCACACACAGAGACAGAATGGGCTGCAGCACTGCTGGCCTGGAGGAGTAATTTGATTCAGGCAGACTGATTCATAAACGTGTCCAGGCGACTCCTTGGGGGTCATTAAACTGTGAGCCTGTGCATATGGAGCAGGACGGGATGGATGGCGGTTTGTGTGGGGCTCACTTGCAATCAAACCTCCAGCTCCAATATACAATAAGTTAAGGGAAATTGGAGTGTCACGATGGCAATAATTCAAGACCGTGCTCTTTTCGCCGCTTCAGGTTGTGGTAAATGACCTGGTTGGCTGGTTCACACAGTAAATTAAATTACACATGCAAAGCCAAGATCCCATCCTCTTCCTCTCTTTCCCCGTTTTTCTGTAAACAATCCAGCGTGGCTGAAATTAAATTTTTGTGCTTTTCATTTTACCACAGAGATCAGAGACCAGTCACGACTCTGCTGAGAACACGAATACGGAAAAGAAGCACCTCTAACTGGACTCACTGGAGCATTTTATCACTTCCAAATGCTTCTAATTAAACTTTGCTACAGGGTAAAAAAGAAAGCACACTGTGACTAAATGATGTAATAGTGGCAACAAAATAATAGCTAAACATACAGAATTAAAAGTTAATTATAAAAAAAAAGTCCTGATGAAATTTAATCAACCAGTTTTGTCCTTTTTGAGTTTACCTTAGACAGGTGATATTTAAGACTATAATAAAGATTTTACAGGCTAAAAGAAGTCAGTTTAAGGGACTTCTTTTCTTTGCATCAGGATTATTCTGGATCAGTGAACCCTGGATTTTTAAGACATCCACATAATTATTCTGTAAGCCTTCAAACTCAAAGTGCAACATCTTTGGTGTGAGTCAACATCTAAGGATGAGGCTGGCAATATCATTTTCTTATTGTCACCATGACAACACAAAACCAAAAACATGTAAGCCTGTGTGTGGCCTTCAGCACAAAGCCTACTCGTTTCTTTTGAAGAGGCAAATCTGTCTAAAACAGGTCACAAATACCAAGTGTCATTTTTTAAACAAAGCTAAATAGTCTCCTCGAACAGCTGGGCACTGTAGCTTTTAGCGAACGCTGCTCAAACAGGAGGTAATTGTGTTTTTTGTCAGGGGCTGTTTTCAGCCAGTGTTTTTGTGCTAATTGGTATTTATGGCGGCTGAATGGTGTTTATAAGATTTAATGAAAACAACCTCGAGCACCCAAATTCATCATAATGAAGGAACATATTACCCTGTGCAACAGTGAGGCTTGTTGATGTGCTTTAATAGTTTCAGTTATAGTCATAAAATGCAATGATTGTCTTTCACCGTTTGCAAACAACATTCAAATCTGGATCCTCCTCCCTGGATCACAACTAGACTGATACCGTGTCTGAACACCAGGCACCAGAGGGCAATAATGGTCGAGCAAGCTAGAGAGTGACTGAAGAGAGGGAGGAGCGTTAACAAGAACAAAGCAGCAATTCTGAGGATAAAATCCTTACTTTGGGATTTTCCGCATGGGTTACGTTCTAGGGCACAAATGAACATGCCCAAAAACTTCACACAACCCTGCAGGAAGGTGCCGTAATGCCAATTTTTATGAGAACTCAACTGAAGTGCAAGCTTCATCCTCTTCACTGTTTGCCTCGCTGTTGTGTGTTTGTGTAGCAGACACATAGATCTCCAGCTTATGACAGAGAGAGGAGACAGTGATGCAACCTGGTCGCTACCTTTTTACAGAGCCATGACCTGGCTGAGGCCTACACACCACTGCCCAGAGGCTGATGCCAAGAAACGTCCAAAAGACAGAACATAGAAAAAATATTTATATGCATGAACTGTTTTTTAGGAAATGTATACAAATTATGCCTTAAACCTCCATAGCAGAGATAATTAGACAAATAAGCCTTTGGGTACAAAGACAAAAACTGATTTGTCATTGTTGGTTCTCATATTTTCATAGGATTTGACGACCAAAAAAACAAAACACTGAATATAACCCACAAATATCCTTTAAAGCTTAAAAGGCTTTTGGAGTTCTTGGCATCAGTTGTGACTTGTACTGGCCTGAAGACTCTCAGGAAGGTTTTCCTGCTCAACAGAGACATTCTGTATGGTTGCACCCAGGGGAGCTGAGGTGCTTTGCAGAGAAGCGAGAAGAGTAACCGAAATGACCTCCATGCACAGTGAATCTTACTAATCAACTAGGCTGCGCAATAAGCAATTTCTCAGAGGGTTTAATGACACGGCACTGATGTCAATTGCAAGACTGAGAATTCTTAAGGCAGATAATTGTTACTCTCTGAGGAGAAAATGTGCTTAGTGACATTATTGTTTCTACTGGTGCCCTCAGATTGCAGCTGGAGACAGCCAATTGCTCTTCTAAGTGACATTTTCGCTCAAATCGTGAGGAGGAAGAGGAGTAATCTTTTCTCTAAGCGTCTGTCTGAAACTGAGTTATCACCAAGAGGTGTAATGAGGTGTGCAACACTCTTTTCCAAGGTGCTGTTGCTAGGATACCACACAAGCTCTGGGGGCTTTGGTTAATCAAAGAAAAACGACATTGTTTTTCCGTCTTCATTTGACTGTGTTCATCCGTCAGAGCCCAGCAGGGACTCCTTTTAAATTTGCTGTAATCACCCGAGCAATAAGCGCAAAATAACATCTCCTCACTGGTTACAGAAAGACTGTTACAGCAAAACTTGACACTTTGACCCCATAGGGTGTGTCAAGCTGTGGTTATGGAGCCTTGTCTCTGAACATCAGAGAGAAGGATTGAGACAGACAGCTAGTGACAGAGTTTGTGTGTGGCAGCTCAGATCTGATGTGCAGCTGCAAACAGTGTCAACAGACCCAGTGACAGGGAGGTTAGAACCAGGTTGTTTTTAGGAGCAGTTCAAATGCTGAGGGATGTTATCCTGTCAATAAATGTGACACATTCTGACAAGGAGGCCCTCTGAGAGCCACAGCTATCCACTGAGGGACCTGTCAGCGAAGCTCGGTAAATGACTTGAGACAGCATACAGATCAGTTCATGGCCCTACAATTACTTAACTGTTGTGCATCATCAAATTTGACGTGTATTAGTCATGCAGCACAACATACAGAAAGCTATCTGTTATCATTTCAGTGCATGTACTTTTGTTAGTCTGTTTCTGGATACATTTCCTCTGTTTGAACTCAGTCTCATTTGATAAGGTCTTTGCAACAAGCCCCTCGCTGTGCCTAAATCTAGACAGAGTGGGGTTTTCCGGCACAACTTCACCAGCTATCAAGGTGCATGAAGGATTGAAAAAGTCTTGAAGTGAAAAAGCTCCAGCAACAAGAACCCATGAATAAAGTTCAAATAAAGTTGTTCTTATTTACTACAAGTGCTGCTGGAGCTTTTTCACCTCTTCAAGACTAAATCTAGACAGGCATTTACGTCCTGCTGCCAGTTCCATGAACTTTGTTGTTCTCCTTTACCTTCCGTGCTTCCATCAGGGCCTCCTGCTGGCAGCACTGCCGGCAGTCGGGCTGAAATTTGGTGAGGCTGAACTCCCCGAGCAGGTCACAGGAGCTGCACAGCAGGTTGCTGGAGAAGCCCAGCTCCCTGCATGCCTCAGACGACAGGTTGGCCCCGTAGGCCGACAGCTGGAGAGAGGAAGGAGGAGAAAAGAGCGACAAAGAGAGACAGCAATGCAAAGTCAAGTTTTAATAAAGTGCTTACTTTTCATACGGAGAACTGCGAGAATAGAAGAGCATTATGCTACTCATAAAAAAAGTCTAACATTAGGAGAGGAGATTATGTAAACCTGAGAGTGCAATAAATCCTGACACAAACATTGAAGAGCCATATTATGTGGCTTCAAATTACTGCTGTGAATCACTCTAAAATACAATGTCAAGTTAAGTGTATTGTAGGTCCATTCCATGACTATTTCTAAACCTCATTGGTCAGTAGTGCTTTAACTACAATATCAGCTGTAAAGCCCTCAGCGACATCTAGAGTGGTTAATGTGTCATTTAGAAAAAACAATAACAGTGTGAGTTTAATTAATTATATGGACAAATTGTAATTTGTTGCAACTATCAAGCCGTCACAGTGACTTGATGATGACTACAATTATTAATAAAGTGAAAAAAATTAAACTTGATTTTCTTCAGTCAAATAATGCATTTATAAATCATTTCACCACAAGTCGTTGGTACAAGAGATTTGATATCAGGCAGGCTAATGAGCAGGATGTCTCAGTGTGAGGTATGTTCATCATCTTTGCGGTTGAAGAACAAAAGTAAAACTCTTGTAAAAAGCCCTGGTGTCACTTTGAATGACAGAGGACTCTTGTGCTGTTGCTCGGTGCTTTGTTTGCAGTTTCTTACTGACAAGCAGCTTGTCTCAAAGTTAACAGATTTAACGTATTATATTTTTACTTTCAGGATTCAGGTCCTCAGTGTTCTCTCAAATTACAAACTAAGTCCCTATTTACCTGTGGGAGCGGAACTTGATACTCTCTGTTGTGTATTCTCACCATGTTAGCTGAAGAAACAAAAGACTGTCTACAGGAGCTTATGACTCATTTTATTGCGAAGATAAAAGCTTTTGACGATAAGTAAATCTCGAACACCGGAAGTTATTTGGAACAATTAGTTTATCTGCTTCTTTTCTTTCAATCACACGTTTCGACTTACTAGTCCATTTACACACTGAAAGAATCAGTTAATTTAGAAAAAGACAATGAGGAAGCTTTACTTTGCAATCAAAGCTCAATAGGTGTGTGGATAAGCCACGTCATTTTGAAGCCCAGGGCTCGGCAGGATGCGCTTCACAAAAGTGAACCAAGCATTACACAGCGGACAGCTTCGCCAACAGTTAATGAAGAGTGTAAAGCACTTCTGAAAGCGGCACAAATTGCAATTTTCTTCATGTTTCCTAACTCACCGTTTGTAAAAGCGAGAGAAGCCACAGGAGATATACCTCTCCCGACATTTTGGAGCTTGCTTTGTTAGCGAAAACTACTTTGAGGACCCCTAATTTTAAAGACGGGCTGCCCCGTCCCGCCTGATTGCTAATCTTCAAAACCATTAATTTATCTTTTAAAAAATGTCCGACGCTTAGTGAAACAACAGCATTTATATGAGCTATATTAATATTTCTACAAATGCGTAAGGTATTTTGACATTTTTCAATTAGTTTTATGTCTCTTGAGCTACGGCATATCCAAAGGTCGACTGATAATTTCTTCCTCTTCAATATCGCTGTCGGGGTTTTAAAACAATTGCGACATCTGCTGTCCGAGTTCAGGTCAGTTTGTGAAAATTGTCCAATCCGGTTTGAACAGACAGGAACTGTCGACGAATAGAAATCCTCAGCTGTGTGGTGGACTGTTGGTACGTCCAATGGCCTGGATGGTAGAAATAGTCTGTCCGTGGTGCGGTGGTGAGCACACTGGCTGGGACAGGGCAGCGCTACATGGGGGACGCAGGCGACAGCGGCTGGTACTACGGCTCCTTCATCCAGGGGGGACAAATCCGCACTCTGGAGATATCTCTGGGGCTTTACGACGTTCGTCCATCGGGAATAGTCTTGATGAAATAACTAAGCCGAGCATGAACAC
The DNA here is from genome assembly GCA_029874485.1 of Naso brachycentron. Classification (NCBI taxonomy): domain Eukaryota; kingdom Metazoa; phylum Chordata; class Actinopteri; order Acanthuriformes; family Acanthuridae; genus Naso; species Naso brachycentron. Next base: position 7,627,202 of record JAQFJA010000004.1, read on the forward strand.
ATCGCATTTGAGGTAACCAGAGGATTTTAACAGTGGAAGATATCCTTTCCACACACGCGCGCGTGCGCACGCACAGAGAAAGAGGGCCATGCACAGACACTCAGCCGCTTTGTAATCACCGTCGTCGCTGTGTGGTGTGTGTGTGTGTGTGTTTTCAGTATCTTCTCCTCTGAGCATGGACTGACCAAATCCCTCTCTGGATGATTTGATGGGGCTGCTCAGAGTCATGATGCCGCCCAAGTTGCAGCTTCTGGCGCTGCTGGCGTTTGCAGTAGCCATGTTCTTCCTGGAGAACCAGATCCAGAAGCTGGAGGAGTCCCGGGGAAAGCTCGGTAAGTTTGAGCGGCTGCAGCCCCACCATAACCCCGTCACAGCACCCGAGGCTGTGTGTCAGTGTGTGAAGTCACTCTCTCGTGTTAATAGAAAACTGAGCATCACCCCCTTTTGTACATTTGGGTCCAAAGGAGGCAGCGTGCTGAGATTCACAACACACGCTCCATCATAAGGTTTGGACAATGGCACGCAGTCATTTTTTAAATTGTGGATTTGGGAGCTGTCCTACTGAACTTGCATGACCAAAATCTACATAAAATCTACATGGAGTATCAACCTGTTATCCTACTCTGTGCATTGCAGTGCAAGAGTGAGGAGGTGCTGCTGTCCTCAGCCTGTGACCCTGTGACAGAGGGAGTGTTTGCATACTTTAGAGCTTCATTATTGATTAATCTGACAATTAGTAACTCGATTAAGTGATGAACGAGTAGGTCTGTGCTGTGTCAGAAAGAAATGAAAATCGCCCAATCACAGTTTCCTGAAGTCCTAGGTGACATCTTTGTCTGTTCATATTGAGGAAAAACAGAATAAAGCAGCCAAACATCACATTTGAGAAGCTGGACCTTGAGAAAGTGAGGAAATATTGATTAACTGATTATCCAAATGGTTGCTGGTAGTGTTTTGTCAATTGATTAACAGGTAATAAAGATTTTATTCAGGTCTGGCACATAGCCTACTTTCAGCACTGACAGATAATTTGAAAATGTAAGATGTGATATTGGAGCTGCAGACTGGTGGGTCTGTTGTGACACTGCGAGGTTGGAAGTTCAGTGAGAAATACACAGTATATTTCTGTGCTTTTTGTACCAGAGTAAGTTTTAGTAATATTCTGCATGCTTGGGGACGCCACCCCGCTGCAAATCCTTTCCCAAACTCTTCCCTCTGATTGAAACATGGCCGGTGCTGCGTTCAAATCTCATTGCTAGCTCCCATCGGGGGCTCCGTCCCAATGAAGATCTGGGACATTGCAGGATTATCTCTCTGGTGCCTCCACTGTGGGGATTTTTTCTTTTTAAGGAACAGCAGAGCGGCACAGACAACCTGAGGGTGCAGCCAGCGTACCTCAGGGGTCCACACACCACCTCTTGTACCATTTGATGAGAGTGGAAGCCTGGCACTGAAGACAAGCTGCCTGCAGACCTTTTTCTCTCTGCAGACATTTTGACATGTTGTAGCAGCAAAAGCACAGGTGTGATGAATAACATTACCAATCTTGCTGCAGTGAATTCCATTTAGGGGAGGCAGTTCCTGGGTCCTAGTATTCAAATGGCTCAGAGGGACACGTAATGGAACAGAGAAACCGTCAGTGTTATTAGTAACACCTGTGTTTTTTTCTGCTATGAGAACACAAAATGTCTGCTGTAAAAACGGTCTTTCACAGTTTAACTACTGCACATTTTAAAGGCTCTGCACGCTCACACACACACAGGTGTCATCTGGATGAGGAGACCTCCGCTCAGGGAGGCGTTTGGTGTATCTATGCTGAGAGATATGGGGTCACCCAACTCTGTATTTAAAAATGACAAAGGAAAGAAAGTAAAGGCCATCACTGTTTGAAAAGAGGTCCAATTAGCCAAATTAAGTGAAAACAGCTGTGTGAGAGTCAGATAATTTTCCTTGTCATAAATAATAGCAGACTGTTGTAGGACACTGCAGGACAAAGAAAACATGACGTTTGAAGACGTCCGCTCAGCTTCTGTTGACTTGTTTTTTCTGATGTTTCGGGACAAAAAAAATCAAGAAATAAATCAAGAAAAAAATCTGCAGATTAAGCTGAAATTAAAACAACTAAAGTTGCAGCCTCAGTTAAATTAACAATGTTACCAACAGAAATTCTGACGATGTTGATGAAAATTGTTACAGATCAATTTTATGTCAGTTTACTGATCAATTTAGCTTTTCAGCAATAGACGACTACTTAATAAATGACTTGAGCTTGTAAATGTTGCATTTCCACGTTAAAAAAAAGGTTGTATTTTTTTTACGTTTCCTGAGTTGTGTTCTCACATTACATTTCCAAATATTACAACAGTGTTCAAACTTAGAGAAATCTTTGATTTTAAGCAAGGTTTCATTTTGTCAACACCAGTCAGAGAGTGAGAAAGGAAAATGGCAAACAGGAATAAAATTAATGTGAATAAAGCTCAAATAAAACCAAATAACCTCCTCTGTGAACATTTCTGCCTGAATCGGCTGGATAGATTTTTAAATGCAAAGGAGGATTTTTAACAATGAAAGAAATCCCATGATCCCACACCACTTCAGCACCTGATGAAACTGTCTTTTGTTTTCATTGTTTTGAATGAGAGAAATCCAGTGGTAGAAATAACATATTTTGCAATTAATTTAGTAATCTTTTCAGCAACAAACAACGATTCAGCACAAGTGAGGACCTTAGATAGTGGATATCATGCCTTTTTTTTTACTGGAACCAGAGTGGGAAGGATGAGTTGATTGGCAGAAAATCAGCAACGATTGTGATTATTGACTATTTCAAGCAAAAACAACAATTCCCTTTTAAATTTTGGAGCATTGATCAGACCAAACAAGGAATGGAAAGGAAACATGTCAACTTTTATCAGAGAAATTGTTGAGAAACATATTTTGTGTTATTGTGTAGACCAACAGCAAATGAATCGGCTTTTACAATAATCTTTAAAACTGCAGATCCTGAGGCTTGCAGGTCAGTGAGTGATAGACGGACTTTGTCAGATGAGTTGAAGATGAGGCTCTGTTGTGAAACTTCCTGGCTAGATTGTGAATTAAATAGTTCACAGTTGTGTAATTAGATAAAGTATCCCAGCTGAGTTTTCACATGTTGGAGCGTTCGGGACTCCCGGGGGTGCAGACGGCTATATTGGCCTGTGACATGGTTCACTGCTGCTGTAAAGGGTCATATTTTACACCTAGTGAAAATCCACACTCCCCTTGGCTACACACACACACACTCTCCCAATGCTGAAACAGGACCTGAGAGGCCTTTCCCCTGACGATCAACCACCACCAGAATCTGTTGACTTGGCAAAAAGCACTCTGATGGATGGCTGGACTGAGCAGACGTCTGTATACTGGAGCTCTGAATTATGTGCTGCATAGCCAAATAGTTGTGACTGAGGCTTTCAGAGGCTCGATGCTGACAGACGGCCACAGGGTCGCTCACATTACCAGGTATGCCTGCTGCAGATCCATCTGTGCAACAATAAAAACCAGCTAACAACCAACAAGGCCAGGTGGTGTCCAAACCCGAATTACATCTCCATGAATGCCTTTTGCATGAAAAACACAGGGGAATAAAAAGAAGAATCTTTTTATGTCACCTTGCTGTATCTTGTGTCACATGTTCGCAATTAACTTCATGTGAGCTGGAATGACCAGCTCCCCCTCCTCACTGCGTGGGATGCTATCGCCTGACACGCGTTTTGAATCATTTCCCCTATTAGACACCTCCCGCAGGGCAGACAAGCTGTGACTCGCTTCCAAGCTAAACGTCGTCCCAAGGTTTCATGGAGAAGTCCCCTGCATTACAATCATGCCGCGATGCAGCTGTGTTTCCTGCTGTGGGCCTAATCCATTATTCCGACAGTATTTCTCTCCGGCTGCTCACCGGCACTGCTGGCGGCTGGGTCAACAGTAACGCGGGCTGACTGTGCGGAGGATGGATGAATGGAAGAATGGAAATAGAGTTTCTTAAATAAAGAGCCAAAGACGGGGATTCATGGCCACTTTCCCTGTCAGGGTTGCCATTAGATTGCTCTCAGTTCAGGCAATTTCAGGCGCTCACCTTGAAAAATTTCATGCAACTTTATTCTTAAGTTTGAGACCGACATTTCCGCCTAATATTTCATTGATGTCAGATTGGGGACAGTTGTCAGAAATTGATTTATGGTAATAAGGAACTCAGTCAAAAAAAACTGGATCAGTTGATCAAAGGCTGAGTCAGTCAATCCAGACTTTTCCCAAGTCTGCCTGTGTTCATCTAAAAGGTCATTAACTGAACAACTGCAAACATCATCATGTCAGAGTTGAAGTATGCAAATTATGTCAAAATTTGTGCCCAGTTGAACAACTTGTACTTGCCACAAAGATGAATCTCTTTAAGGGATCATGTAGACATCAACATGATTTTTCTTGTGAAATACTTTCAAATAATATAATTTTCTCTTTTAAACTGTGTTTAAAGTGCAAAGTCAACACCTCCAAGAGCGTTGAGCATGATGAAGTCAAAGACCCAATCATGAGACATGTTGTCCCCTCATAATAACCTCAGTAAAGACAAAAAACCCAGATCATTTGTGTGGTGTACTGTGGGAAACACTTTCGATAAGCTAACACCAGTCACCAGTTACTTTCAAAACAAATTTTTTTCAAATGGTTGCTGTATTATCTGACTGAAAAGCATTTTCATTCCACAGTTGAGTGCA
>JAQFJA010000004.1:7640518-7654326 GCA_029874485.1 Naso brachycentron
TGCATGTCATTCCCCCTCTCTCTGCCCTGTTTCCTGTCCACTCTTCAGCTGTCCTGTATATGAAGGCACAAAAGCCCAAAAAATATCTTTAAAAAAAAAAGAAAAGAAATTTATGACAGTAAGCAGTACCATTTTTGTTCACGCACTGCTACAAGTGACGCGAAATGAAAGTTTCTCAGAGGGACTTAAAAGCAGTATTTATTGACTATTTGACCACTTTGGGGGCAACTGGAAACAGTGCTGAGGCAAAGGGATGAAACTGAACTAAAACAGTGTTGTGGCTGAAACAACAATGAGCTTAAAGGAGGTAAAACGCTCTGCAGTGCCGAGTCAGGTGCCAGTTGTCAAGGTTTGACACATGTGATGGTCCTCATATCAAACATACTGGTTGTCATCAAACCCACTGATTATGTAAGAAATATTGATCAAATTACTATAAACTAACTGAGACCCTGAAAACCCGGTCCAGGGTTGTACTAGCGTGTCAGGGTATGTATTTCAGCTACCATGTGTAATCGGCTATGTGCCAGGATTTAATGAAGACTTGAGGGCGACAGGATGTGAACAAATTGACAGAGGATCAGAGGTGGGGGATCGATAGGAACCCAACAACAAACTTTTACTTTTAGGTCCTTAGAAGGTTAATCTAACCGTGCCCTGGCGGCGATGGTTAATTGTCAGTTGTCGATCGATCATCTAACCCATTTTGGTCAGCCTCCATCAAACCTGGTCCTTGTCTTTGCCTCTCTCGCCTTTTATTCTCTCTTCGACTCCCCCACCTCTCCCCCAGCTGTACTGTGAAGGACTGACCAGTGAATGAGACCCTTCATCAAGCGTCAATGTGGCACTTGTGTGCCAACACCAGTGGGAAAAATGCCTCGGCTGTAGCACCGCCCTCCTTTTTTTAAAAGCCCACCCAAACAATTGCACTTTGACTCAAATGTGTTTCTTTATCTTTCTCTGAAGCGAATGTTAATGTGAAAACCTGTAAAATAGCCTGTGCAGCATAAAAGCGTAGGGTTTCTTGTTTAAAGTTTACAGGAAGTACGGGTCCGTCTCTGTTCCTGCTGTCATTCTGAGCTTGTTTGAAAGCTCTGACAGTGTTTCAAATGCACCTAACACGTTCACGTTCGCGTAATGAAAGCACTCTCGTTTATCCAACTTCTTTTTAAGTTCTCTGCAGCTGCCAGCAGTGCTGAAAAGCTGCACAGTGGATTCCTCTCACATCATGTTTCATATCTCCTGTCATAACTTAAATAACAATGCTAATGCAGTTCCTGGCTCTGCTCAGTCTGGCCTAAATCTTCCTATCAGACTTTATTCCTGTTTCCTCTGATGATCCACTCTCTGCCAACAGATTTGAAGGCTTAATTAGAATAATTCAGAAGTGTACAGTTTGTTCAAGTGTTTGTGAGTGCTGCAATAGTGACATAACTGTCCCCTCTAAACCTGGCACTGCAAAACAGCAGAGCGTTTTCAAGTCTACATAGAGGGAAGAAACAGCAACAGCACCAGCAGCAGCCAACTAACTTCATTTTTATACAGCGGCAACCGAGATCTCCTCCCTGTCATCCTTCATTGATTTTGCAATCCGGCAGCATCCAAGCAGAACCATACAAGCCGTACACCTCAGTCTGCAGCTGATAGCCAATCTCTATTACCTACGTAGCCCAAGGCTTCAGTCCGAGGGGCAAACCCTCTCAGGAGTAGCAGACAGAGGGAGAGAGAGCTACGACTGGCGGATTGGAGCGATGACGGATTTACGAGCTGCTTGGAGAAAGGATCATCTTCTCCCCTCCACTTTTATTATCCCATCAGATCAGACGTGATAGCAATAATACATGACGGCCCATCACATTTGGCAGATCTGGCGGCAAATATGAGTGATGATTTTGAATGCTTTCGTCTAATCAGCCGCGAAATTGCTTCAGTAAATATGTTCAACCACAGGCGCTCTGTCTTCCTCCTGTCTCTCACTTTGAATGAAACTCAGAGTAATAGGCTTGTAGTTGTCACAGTGTTTAAGACCCGTGTTGGCTTCATGGTTCATAATTAGCTTTTAATGCACAGAGACAGCTTGAGGGGAGGAAAATGACGAAAATGTGGAATGAAAGGAGGCCCGCTGTGTGGCCATAGTAATTCAGGCTTTTGTTCCCTAATTAAATGACCTCAGAAGGGAGCGCTAAGCTTAACTTTGTGTGTGTGTGGCGCCCTCTGATATGGAGGTTTGTGCCAAGTGCATTCAGTCTCGCAATGAATAGGGCGTCTACCACAAAGCCGAAGAAGCCCTTTCCGTGCCCACTTCGCCTACTTGTTGTTTGTTGGAAATTTGCCACAAAACACCGCGTCTTAAACAAGTGCTTTCTGGGCCCCTTCGCATAGTTCAGGCTGTTGTAGTTAGGGACACAGTTGCTCCCCGATCTTTTCTCACTCTCCCTCACCTCCTCTGAAAAAAAAGGAGAAACTGGCAGCTTTTTTTGCCAACATGAGCTACACACAAGCTTAAATATATGTGTTTTTAATGCCATAACAAAGCAAAAAGAAAGCCAACATGGTGAAGATTATTCTCCTGTGTGGCCTTGAAGATGCCAGCTGTTCAAGATATGTACAAGAGCATAGATTACATGTAGTTAAACAGATTAAAGTCTCAAGTCACTCAACTAAAACATATTTTCTCACTTATTTAATGGTATCAAGCCGGGTAGCTTTACAAGTTTCCTGCTGGCATAATGGGGATGCGTGGAAATTAATTTGTGTTGCTCACAGCATTAAAATAAAATGTTTGTAGTCGGCACGCTCTCTTTCAGAAACAATATCCTCGTTACTGTGGATAACCCTCAGACCTCGCTGTCACACAGTTGTTATTGTGAGTTTTTCTTCAGTGGAAAGAAGCTCATGTTGAAACTGTTGACAGTGAGGTCTGTGGGTCGTCCATACAAACAGAGCCTCTGAAAAAACACACTGCTGTTGATTTTATCGTGTGGCACTCAGGAAGCACTGTATTGTTTTTTACCATCTAAAGCCCCCTTGTTTTCTCATTAAACATTAAATATTCACGACTCTGTAAGCAAGAAGTTAAAACTGCATTAAAACAAATTGTTAGGGAGGAGGAGGAGCTCTACACTGGCATATTAGTACCCTTTAAGCCGATATGGCTATAGCGTTTGCTAACAGTTGCCTGTTTACACGTCCAGCTGATACGGAGCCACATTAACATTCATTCTGAAATTGTGTGTGTGGCCACCTGAAGAATGTCTGTTCAGTATTGACTCTTTTTGCTTTGATTTGAATCTCCACCAACTCCTGATAACAATATATGGACATGTAGCTGTGAAATGCCCCTATGTGCTCATCGGCTAGTCACTAACTTTGTCTGCCTGCTGTTTAGTGCTGAGAAGCTGCAGGCTGTAAAACCAGAGCAGAAACATTCTTAAAGCCCCATATAGAACATCAGAGGGGAGCTGAAGGTTCGGGGAATAACTTTTTTCTACGGGTTGGTTGCTATGTCCTCCATCTTCTACATTACATGTAGTTTTTTGATGGATTGATTTGAGAAATTCTTGAATTCAAAATTTAGAAAGAAGATCTCTTTAACGTTAGTTATTAAAGGTTAATACTTGCAAACTTGACTTATCTGTTTCATCAGGACTGCTGGAGTGGTTTGATCAAGCTACAACATAAACAACCCCACAACTGTTTATTTATTTACATTCAGGTGTTGGGATTCCTATTAAATCATGTCCTTCTTAGACCTGCTGAGAAAAACATGGATAAAAAAAGGAAATACGTGTGCAGTAACACAACTTCTCTACCTTTGAAGGAAGAAGTCATATTTTGTGCTCCTGTCAGATCCCATCGCTCAGTAAGAAGCTGATTGAGATCATGTTTTCAGAGCCTTTCAGACTGTGGAGTAGACTTCAAATTCTTTAGACACCTGGCACTTCCAATCAGACTAAAGGCACTTAATATTTATGACTTGCATTGTCAGAGGCTGCAGCCCGACTCTATTTTTTGAATGTCACGATCTCTCTCAGTCTCTCCTAACATCGTCATAAAAATAATCCTAAAAGGACTTCAAGCCTAAGCAGTAAAGTTCCAGCATAGCAGCTGTTATTGCTGTTGTTGTTGGCTAATGCATGCTTTGGACCGACACTTGAATGAATGTCTCCATTACAGTTGTTGTGCATGCTGACAGCCTTCAGCCGTTACAACCACCTGGCACATCTCCGCGCCATCAGCCTGGAGCGCCAGTTGCAAGCGTGCGGATGTGGCGCGGCTTCGTCCGTAACCAGATCCAGCTTTGATGAGTGGAACATTAACAGCTGCGCAGGAGGGTGTAAGAGAGGGGGCAGTGAGACTATTTCTGTGTGTGTGTGTGCGCGTCCAGATGAAGGAGAGGGCGGCAGAATCACAGATGACATCTTAATTGGCCTCCGGAGCCAGAAGCCAGCCTCTTAAGCCGGGCCCGGCCAGTCCAGGCAGCAACAGTGTCTCAGCAGCCAGGCAGGGCTTAAGGAGCCTGCTGGCTCCACTGAATGCTCCCACGGGTATTAGGTGCTCCAGTGTTGTGCAGCCACCCCTTTACTCACACAAGCCTTCTTCTTCTCGCTCTGTCCTTCCTGCGGAGCACTCTGAGGCATTGTCAACACCAGTCAATCTGAGGCGAATTCAGACGAAGAAAAGCCAGAGGGCAACAAAAGCCTGGGCGTCTTTGTGTTGAATCTATTCACACCCAGGCACCAAGATCAGGCTTTTCTGCAGCTTCATGCAGTGTTTAGATTTAGATACCCCTTTCCCCAACCTCTGCCCTCTTCTTTTATAGTGTATTGATGTCCTGTAAAGGTCCTGTTAGCTATCAATTAACTGTAGCCTCACCGTCTAACTACCCACCTCTGTCCATAGCGTGTAACCTCCTGCTCTTCACCTTTTCACCCTCATTACATAATGCTTTTCTTAGAGGAACAGGACACCAGGGTGGGTAAATCACTTTAAACTATCTAGGGTCTGACGTACTTGGCCATGACTACATTTATTTGATCTGAAATGGGAGCAGCAGACATTCTCTCTGCGGTTAAATAAGTAAAAGTAAAGGTAGGGGTCTGATAATAAAGTTGAATCTGATTAGCGAACAAGTGAGGTGGTGCTGCAGCGTGAAATAGGCTGCTCACAAAATGATTAACTAATATTCCTGTTTGACATTATTCTTGATCATTGATGTGAAGCAGGAAAGGAGTTTCCGCTGTCTGCTCTCCAAAAGAGACCCTGTGTGAATGAAATGGAAATCCATTTTTAATAATAAAGTTACGGTTAAGTCTCTCACACAGCGGCGTTACGTCTGACAAGGACTGAATCATATCCTAAGGGTTAGTTTGTGTTAACAGGATGGGCTTTAAATTCAAGTCTGAATGTTTGGCAGAGATGTCAGATGTGCCTCAGCAGAGTTATGACACATGTTACACTCTGACCAGTACATAAGTGATGATGTGGGAGATGGACTTTTTTTTCTTTTTTTTTTTTTTTGTCGCTGTGAAAACCACTGTGACACCCAAGAGTTTGCTCTTCATATTTTTCTTACTTGCTGCCTTTTTATTATTTATAAGTATAAAACACATTCTGGCACTTTTTGTAGACCGTTCTCTTTCCACTTATTCTGCTCCACAGAGGTCAAAGGTCAGGTTCAGCTCCAGAGCAGCACGTCTGGTGATGGTTGCAGTTTGCATAAATGACTCACTGAAGAACCTTTTTGCTTCCCATCCTTTTCCTTCAGCATTAAAACAAGACAAAACCTGAAACCCCACTGAATCTAACTTCCTGTCGCCTCCCTCCTCCAGAACGAGCCATCGCCAGACACGAGGTACGAGAGATCGAGCAGCGGCACACGCAGGACGGCCTGCGGGAACGGGACTTGTCGGCCTCGTCGTTGTCCGACAGCGAAGATGACATTGTCATCATCTACAACCGCGTGCCCAAGACAGCCAGCACCTCCTTCACCAACATCGCCTACGACCTGTGCGGGAAGAACCACTACCACGTCCTGCACATCAACACCACCAAGAACAACCCGGTCATGTCCATCCAGGACCAGGTCAGAGCAGCTCCACACTTTAACTTCTAGTGCAGAGGCGTGTATTCTTGAAATTATCTGTGTGGCAGAGGTGTGAACTCCAGTCACGTGACTTTGACTTCAACACTAAAGACTCGTGACTTCACTTTGACTTGAGCCTTTTAACTGAAAATAATTCATACCTTCAACTAAAGACAAAAATGAAAAAAAAGTGTCATGTAAACCTTCAGTTCATTGATTTATACTTGGCGCGTCAATTCTAACTTTCCCAGCTCCACTTTGTTTGAACCAATCCAACTGAAGGAAAGAACCATGAAGAACCAACGTTATATTGCTGAGTTGCAAGTGGAAAAATTCAATCAAGGACAATTTTGCAAGCTGCTGCTGGAAAAATGTAGGAGCCAAAACTTACAGATGAAAACACAACAACTTTGTTCAACATTTGAAGAAGAGCAGTAAGTCTACGCTCTGTGTTATTTGGTCAAGAGTGCATAATAACTTGTTTAGAACACAGTACTCAAAATTCAAGACTTTGAACTTGTCAGTCTTGATCTGGGACTTGACGTTGGACTCTAGTGCAAAGACTTGTTACTCACTTGCAACTTGAAAAATGAGTTGGTCTCCCCTCTGCTACTGAAATAACTTTGTGTGCTAAAAAAAAATCATTTAATCTATTCTAATAACCATCATTACTTGGTTCAGGTGCGGTTTGTTAAGAACGTGACTGAGTGGAGGGAAATGAAGCCAGCGTTCTACCATGGACACGTCTCCTTCCTGGACTTCACCAAGTAATTATTTTGTCTTGCATTTGTCTTGTCATCATTCCCCCTGCTGTGGCTTTGAGCAGGTTACTCCACCTTGTGGTCATTTACAGCTTTTCACTAAACACGGTGTAGCTAATGATACGTATCACATGTACCACATGTGCTGCAATGCCTCAGTCTGTTTCAACAAGAAAACACATTATTGAGATTTTAAACCTGTTAACTGTGTCTGTATTTAGAGTTAATCTTGATTTCAGATCATGTTGAGCACTTCAGCTCAGTGACTGTCATGTCTCTCAGGTTTGGGGTGAAGAGGAAGCCCATTTACATAAACGTGATCCGGGACCCCATTGAAAGGCTGGTGTCCTATTATTACTTCCTGCGATTCGGGGACGACTACCGGCCCGGCTTGAGACGCAGGAAACAAGGAGACAAGAAGGTTCAAACCAATAAATACTCTCATTAACTAGTTCAAAGAATCAGTTCACACTTTTTTTTAAGTCTGTTTTAAAATCAATAATCAGGTGCCTCTATGAGCATAATCACTGCTCCTGTTCATACTGGCCATTTAAAGTTGACTTTTTAGTGCACTTTAAACTGATGGGAGGGCAAATCTACAGTTCTCGTTTTCTGCAAAAATGCTTTCAAATGTTTATCTAATGGTAAAATGAGGCTTGAGTCTGAATTTAATCAAGTGGGTGTCTTCCAAAGTTGCAATTTTTGCAACTTTTCCAAATTCTCTTTTTGTGTTTCTCTGGACAGTTTCTTGATGAGATAAAGTGGCGGAAAATCAACACAAAAATTTTACTAAAAAGTATTTGACTTAGGAAGTTAGACACTTTGTTTTACTAACTCAGACTTTTGAATATTCATATTGGAATACATTGTTTCATGCAACAAGTACTGGATTTGTGCATTTCTTAGAGCTGCATGACTATTGTTTAAGACAAGACTGAAATCACTGATTCTTTTGCAAATTTAGCAAATGAGTTTTTTCATGCATCGTGTTTGTGTTTCAGACGTTTGATGAATGTGTGTCTGCGGGCGGCTCAGACTGCGCCCCTGAGAAGCTCTGGCTCCAGATTCCCTTTTTCTGTGGTCACTACTCTGAATGCTGGTAAGTGTTCAAACACGTGATGCTGAATCCAGACGACACAGATTCTGCAATGATATTTTTAATGTTCTCCTGTAGTCTTGTGCTAATGCTTGAAATATGAGGAAGAAAGCTTGCTTTAGCTCATCTCAAGTTATATTGTTACTTGTTTATGTGTTTATTCTTTATTTAAAGACTCACTAGGAAACTTAATGTGTATTAATCCACAGCTGAAAATAGTTTGTGTGAAGCCACAGTGCCCAACTGTTTTGGCAAATTATTTAGCCTTTTTTAAAAGTGAAGCTTTATTTCTGTGACATTTTCGAAGGTTAACGTTTTACTTATGAAGGCTTAGGCGAGGGGTTTAGAACCACAGACTGGGTCTGATGGTATTTAGTAACCCACTATCTCACTGTTGATTGAGTCTTTTCAGCAGGATTTATTGGAAAACAAAAACCAAAAAAACACAGAACATCACCAACTGCACCTTTATTCTTTTCCTCGTCTCAGGGAGTTCAGATCAGGAGGGATGGAGTATCAGCTTTGTTTCATAATGCACCACATTAAAACCTCACAGTTCTTTTCTATCAGTTCTGCTCCACTCATCCTCTCAAGGTCTCTGATAGCTCTCTCAGCCTTGATCCGCTCTCTCTACATGATGATCTGTATCAGTCTCTCGCTCTCTCTCTCTCTGCCCTCACTCGTCCCTCTAACCCTCCTAATCTCTCCTTGACTCCATCTTTTACCCATCTACCCTCTGATGCAGGTTTGCGGCTGAAGGTCTGAATTTTGAGGATTTAGTTCGCTGTGGTGCACTTGCAGTACATTAAAGTAGTGTAAAGCACCGTGGAAATTTTGAATAAGTACAGAAGACATAAAGGTGAAGCTTCTGCCTCTAATCCTCTAAAAGAGTCTGTTTAACTCAGCTTTGCCAAGACGTCACTTTGTAGATTTAATCAATCAACTTCCTCCTTTTTAATCTAACGTCCTGTATTATATATTTTTTCAAATCCTGCCTGTCTTTCTCCTCCATCTTCTGCTCCTCCTGGTCTCTCATCTCACATAATCATTTATCCTGTCACTGTCAGCTCTCCTCTGCTGCTCTTCTGTCACTCTCTCCTTCTCCCCTTTCTGCATCGCGATCGTAGCCAAACTGACGGAAACTAACCGCAGTCAATCAACATAATCTCTGTGCAGGAATGTGGGCAGTCAGTGGGCTCTCGAGCAGGCCAAATACAACCTGGTGAATGAATACATGCTGGTCGGAGTAACGGAGGAGCTGGAGGACTTTGTCATGATGCTGGAGGCGGCGCTGCCACGCTTCTTCAAAGGAGCCACTGAGCTGTACAAAACAGGTGCCATTTGCTGTTGCCTTTACTTCCATCCAAAATCCAAAAATACACTAAAAAGCAGCTTAATGGCCTGCAATGCTGAAGTGTTTGTGTCTGTGTGCTGTGGTTTCATGTTAGCAGTTTGAATTGCTTCTCTGAGAACTGAATTGTGATCAATACCCACTCATGCACTCACTGATGTAGTTACAGATTAGTTACAGTAAATGCAGCCAGCACAAATAATGGGCAGCACAGAAGAGTGAAGTCTGACAGTGATGTAGATGAAAGTATGTTCATTATTTTAGCAACCAATAAACCCAAGCAGTCAAGTTAGTCAGATATGTGTTAAATGAAATTGAAGAGTGAGTCTCTGTTCCATGCAGTCTCAGTTGTCAGTTTTACGCTGACCCGCAATCTCACCAAGAAAATTCAAGATAGGTGTCGGATTGAGCACATCAGACAGGATTGAAAGCTGTGCCACACTCCCACAATAATCACTTCATCCATTTTGAGATGCACTTATTCGCTTTCTTGCTGAGAGTTAGATGAGAATATGGATACCACTGTAATGTTTGTATGGTAAAAATGAAGCTACTGCCAGCAGTGCGTTAGCTTATTTTAGCATAATGGTTGGAAGAGATGTGAAACAGCTAGCTTGGTTCAATCCAAAGGTAACAAAATCTTCCAATCAGCCCCTTCTAAAGCTTACGAATTAACATATTTTATCTTGTTAGTGTGATTCATTTGGGATGGGATTACTGTTTGTGTTTAGACTATTTGTTCAATGGCTGCTGTTACGTACTGGTGTCTGCTGGTTGCCTGGTAACCTGATGGCAACAGCAAGACTCTGAGAAGTTTACTGCATCAGGCCAAGGAATCATCTTATAAATAACTACATTTTTTTACACTGTTTATCATGGAGATTAAACATTTGTTTAACATGTTTCCAGTCTCTGTGCTAAGCTAAGCTAAGCTAAGCTAAGCTAACCGGCTCCTGGTTGCCATAGATATTAGAGTCGTATCGTAGCATCTTTCTATATCTCAGCAGGAAAAGACGTTATACAAATAGTAAATGAATTTGTGAAATTATATTCATTTTATATCACCTGGAGATTCTGTGTATGATATAAGTTCATGCCTAAAACATTGCCTCTATCGCCAGTCCTGACTTTAAAAGATTAGAATGTAGAAAACTTGTGTGCAACAATCTTGATTTTTGGGAGGCAGAATTGACACATTATTTATCCTGTAGTTAAATTAGATAGTTCTAATAATTTAGGGTTCACATTGTGAGGAGTTTAGACATGACATGCTGAAAGGAGTTTGTGTTAAGTTACCTTCAAATGTTGCCAATGATTTATTTAATTGCAGATACTAAAAGGAACTACTACAACCACTTCTACCAAAAAAAAAAAAAACTGCTACTACAAAGTAAAACCATAGTAATGCCTACATTAACGTGTAGATGTGTATATAAATGTTAAATCTTTGATAATTCATGCACCTGGACCCCTTTAATCCTCCCCTGCTTTGATCACAGGGAAAAAATCCCACCTGAGGAAGACCAGTGAGAAAAAGCCGCCCACAAAGGAGTCCATCGCCAAGCTGCAGCAGTCTGCCATCTGGAAGATGGAGAACGAGTTCTATGAGTTTGCGCTGGAGCAGTTCCAGTTTGTCAGGGCACATGCTGTCAGAGAAAAGGACGGGGAGCTCTACCTGCTGGCACAAAACTTCTTCTATGAAAAAATCTACCCCAAAAACTGAGACACATTTTAGTAGGACAGAATGGACACTTAACAGGCTCAGATCTGCTGTCTTGAGATGGAAAAGAAAAGGAAAATGAGACTAATAGACCACAGGTGACCGTGTGGCTGGTTTATAACATGGAGCTGCAGAACAATCGCCTGTGACTGGAGACCGCTCTGTTGTTCACGTCGGTGGCAGCCAACTGGAGTAGGAGCTCGCATTTCGTCAGCGGCGTCAGCAGGTTGTTTTCCCAGCAGCCCCCCCCTGGGCCTCATCTCCCTTTCACTTCCATTTCAAAGGTCGTCCGTGCAGAGGTCCTCATGTCTGCAGACGGCCTGTCCAACAGCTGGTCAGACCTCCACTCTGATCAGCTTCACTCTCTCAGATCCAGACAAACCGTTTTCATTGGCTCTGTACTGTTTAGTTGTGTTGATTGTATTTTAACTCTTTACTATGGTTGTCTTTTGTATGTGAAGGCGGTGACATTGAAACACATCCTCATGTCTCACCACTACTACTAACTTAAGAGATTTTACGTGTTCGAACATGACTACTGTGCTGTGTTATTGGACTTGAACAAGAACTTTTGAGGTTTTTATTAAATAAAAATCCTGTGACCATGGACTATTTCCCGGGGCAAGTGCGTATGTTTTATACTGTACTTGACGTGTTTTGCTGGATGACTCGTAATGTGCAGCTCTGCCCAGAGGCTTTTCCTCGGTTATGACGGAAGCATTTACACATGATAACGTGGAGATGCTGCTGCTGTAAATATTTAATACTTTTTCAGTCCATTGCTTCAGTGTGAAATCAACCCATTTATACTGTTAACACCCTTTTTAAAGTTAGTCTGTGCAGTTTTTATCATGTGTGTACATTTCTTTTAACTCTTTTTCGCTTTTTCGCCTTTTTGGTCATCGTATTCTTTTCATTGTAGAATCAGTTAAAAATGGATGTCCTTGAATGTGACTCTGCTGCTTAAAGGAATATTCTGGCATTTGGGGAAATAAGTTTATTTGCTTCTTGCCAAGAGTTAGATGAGAAGATGAATCAAACTGATATCAATCATTTACAGTCAGGCAACAACTAGCAGTCTGTTAGCTTAGCTTCACATAAAGACTGGAAAGGGGGAAACTGCTAGATTTTCACTTCATATAAACACTGCAATTTTGTTTTTTAGGTCTCTCTTGTACGAATTAAGCTAACAAGATGTAACATGTTAATTCAGAAACTTAAGACATACTTGTGGCGGGATTTTGTTGCTTTCGGACGGGGCTGAGCTAGCTATTTCCCCGTGTCCCCC
Organism: Naso brachycentron; assembly: GCA_029874485.1. Lineage (NCBI taxonomy): Eukaryota > Metazoa > Chordata > Actinopteri > Acanthuriformes > Acanthuridae > Naso > Naso brachycentron. Next base: position 7,652,820 of record JAQFJA010000004.1, read on the forward strand.
GTTAGTCTTTATGCCAAGCAGACCAGCCGCAGCATAATATTTAACAAAGAGTTGAAAATGACAAACTTGTCTTTCAAATCTCTGCTGTTTGTCCCCAAAAGATGTCAGCAAGGTTGTTAATAACTTTGGTAATTTGCTTGGTTGGATTTCCTCTTTTGCTGTCTTTAAAAGGTTGGGTTCACTGTAGTTTTTGGAGCCTTTTTATTTGCTGATCAAAGTTGTTCTCTGCCCTTCATAAATCCCTAACAAACAGTTGGAAAAGTTTGAATTGACATAATGTTGCTGTTTCAACTAATTACCCTCTGTCTTATTAAGAAGGTGTGTGAGGTTAAAAACAAAACATGGCTTCACCTGAAGAGCTGCACAGGATTTTTCTACTGGTTGTACTGTCACATCACAATACCTGAAGTATTTGAATATACAGCTGAGCAGCTGCTGATTTTCATGTGGGGACATACTGTAGTCTGTGTGCCTTCTCTACACTGCGCTCTCTTTTTGTTGCAGCTTTGTCTGATGGTACATAAAAAACAACATGGCTGCCATGGCTGTTTTCATCCTTTGATTGCCAAAAATACACAGAACATTTTGAAAAACGACTGAAGATGCGTGTGTGTTCTTTGATTTAATACAAATGTAGGTGCATCACTGTCATCAACAGGTATAAAAGAGCAGGAAGTGGTGGTAAAGACAGATTAAAAAAAAAAAGAAAGCTGGAATTTTTTCAAGGCTGGTATCCTGCAGAGGGAGATAAAGAGCTGCCAGGTCTGCTCCTGCCTCTCATGTTTGTGTGTGTGTGTGTGTGTGTGTGTGTGTGTGTTTTTCACATCCCAATAAATTTTTTTAATACTTACTATAGTGATTGCAGGGAGTTAAATCTTTCTTAAATACAACTTAACTATATTTGCACAACTTATTATAGCAGGGCAGCAGGTTGCACTTGACCTAACCCAGAAACTATATATTCAACATTTTCTCGTTTTAGTATCTTGCTGCTGAAACAATTTAACTGAGGCCACAAAAATAGAAACATGGTTATGGGAGAAGTGAGAGGAGTCACCAGAGACCAGATAAAGTTTATAGGAGCCAGCGTTGCCCCTCACTGTTACTCATCCCTGCGCTCAGATAATCCCTGGACAGTCATCAGCTGGTGGAATTGTCTCCATTAATCTCAGATCATTCTCCAGTTACAGCTTCCTGGTTTTGTCCCTCTGACCCAGATAAACATAGGGGGTGTCTACTTTGGAGCCTCAGTTACAGGTTTGGTTTTTAAGTGGGAGCAGGAGCACTTTACTGTTAAATGCTGCTTATCTAGTTTAGGACTTGCTTTAAGACTCTGGGGCTTTTTACAAGGTTGTAGCTGGACAAATCAGAGGTGGCTGCTACAGAAATCCATAAAAACCTCAGACTGCACTCCTTAACACCTTTTCTTCATCCAACATGTGGCTACCTTTGTGTCATCAGGTTTTAAATTTCATGCCTGTGATGAAGCTTGAATAACCGCTGATTC
>JAQFJA010000004.1:7703165-7714557 GCA_029874485.1 Naso brachycentron
CCCATCCAGATCAACAATCTCTTTTAAGGAAAACATGGCCAAGACAGTGTATGGAATTTTGCTTAAAATTACCTAAGGGAAAATGCATCAGATTTTACCAAATACATAAACTTATATGATGATAGTCCCTCTCTGTCATCACTTGTGATAAACTAAAAGTGTTGTGTGGTGTTGCGGTCAATCTTTGAGCAGTGGGTATGCAGCTAGGTGCCCGATTATAAGCACCATGCATCCAAGAAGAGCTGTTGAGCTGTGAAGGATCAGACAACTTTGAAATGTTGTGTTTAAAAAACCACAACCAACAAACTGTACTCATTACGCCTTTAAGTGAAAGATTAATTGCTTAAAGAAAATGCTTTATTTTCTGTTGATCAACTACGTCAGTTTGATCGTCATTGTTTATCTTTGCTCTGTTCTGCACAGACTAACAGTGAACTCTAATGTATATTTCTTTCTACTAACTCTCTATCTTGTTGCAGTGATGTTCACACTAACTGAGGTTGCGTCTTTGAACGACATCCAGCCAACTTACCGCATCCTAAAGCCATGGTGGGACGTCTTCATGGACTACCTGGGGCTGGTCATGCTCATGCTGGCCATATTCGCCATGACCATGCAGATCACCAAGGACCAGGTAGCTTGCCTTCCGTGTCTGGAGGAGCCAGAGGACGCCTCAGGAGCCAAACCTAACATGTTTCCGCAGCAGACCACACAGTCAACAGCCTCATCAGCAGCCACCGGGGCCCCCATGGCAGCCGCCATCCCCCTAGTCACTAAGGATCTACCGGACGAAGTTGTCCGAGAGATCCATGTCACACACCAACACACTTCTGTGGTGGCAGAGAAATATGTCAATCAACCTCAGCCTACTGGGGTCAAGACCAACCTGGACTTTCAACAATATGTCTTCATCAACCAAATATGTTACCACGTTGCCTTGCCCTGGTACTCTAAGTACTTCCCTTACCTCACCCTAATCCATACCCTTGTTCTCATGGTCAGTAGCAATTTCTGGTTTAAATACCCTAAGACGAGCTCAAAGATTGAGCATTTTGTTTCTATTCTGGGTAGATGTTTTGAGTCTCCCTGGACTACAAAGGCTCTGTCCGAAACAGCCTGTGAGGACTCTGAGGAGAACAAACAGAGGTTGACTGGCACGACCACAGCACCGAAGCAGGTGTCTTTAGAGGGGAAGGATGAAGGCACAAATGTCAACTCTGCCACACCCATGCTTGGCGTGAAGTTCTCTGCAGATAAGCCCATCGCAGAGGCCCCAAGTAGTATGACAATCCTTGACAAAAAAGACGGGGAGCAGGCCAAAGCCTTGTTTGAGAAAGTCAGAAAATTCAGAGCTCATGTGGAGGACAGTGATTTCATCTACAAGCTTTATGTAGCGCAGACCATCGTCAAAACTGTCAAATTTATTTTGATATTGTCCTACACGTCAACCTTTTTGGCTAAAATCAATTTTAAGCATGATTGTGAACCTGATATTAAACAGTTAACAGGTTACAGAAAGTTCTTCTGCACGCACAACATGGCATTCATGCTAAACAAGCTGCTTATTAGCTACATGGCTTTGATTTTGATCTACGGAATGGCGTGCCTGTACTCTCTCTTCTGGGTGTTTCGACGACCCCTGAAGGAGTACTCATTTGAGAAGGTCCGGGAAGAGAGCAGCTTTAGTGACATTCCTGACGTCAAAAATGACTTTGCATTCCTTTTACACATGGTTGACCAGTATGACCAACTCTACTCCAAACGCTTTGGTGTCTTCTTGTCCGAGGTCAGTGAAAACAAGCTGAGGGAGATCAGCCTCAATCACGAATGGACCTTTGAAAAATTAAGGCAGTTGGTGACCCGTAATGCTCAGGACCAGCAGGAGCTGCACCTTTTCATGCTCTCTGGTCTCCCAAATGCAGTCTTTGACCTCACGGACTTGGAAGTGCTGAAACTCGAGTTGATTCCTGAGGTGAGGTTCTCCGCAAAGGTCTCCCAAATGACCAGCCTGCAGGAGCTGCATCTCTGCCACTGCCCGGCCAAAGTAGAGCAGACAGGTTTTGCTTTCCTCCGAGACCATCTTCGCTGCCTTCATGTCAAGTTCACTGACGTTGCTGAGATCCCAACTTGGGTGTATTTGCTTAGGAGTTTGAGGGAGCTTAATTTAATCGGCAACCTGAGCTCAGAAAATAACAAAATGATTGGTCTAGAGTCGATGCGAGATTTGAGGCATTTAAAGACATTGTGCCTGAAGAGCAACCTCACAAAAATGCCCACAAACATCACAGAGCTATCACCGCATCTGATTAAGTTAGTGGTGCACAATGATGGTACAAAACTGCTTGTACTAAACAGTCTGAAAAAAATGATAAATCTGATTGAACTGGAGCTGCACAGCTGTGAACTTGAAAGGATTCCTCACGCTATTTTCAGCTTGACCAACTTACAAGAGCTTGACCTGAAATCGAACAACATCCGAACCATAGAGGAGATCATCAGCTTCCAGCACCTCAAGAGGCTGACATGCCTTAAACTGTGGCACAACAAAATTATCACCATCCCATCCTCCATCGGCCAGATCAAGTCTCTTGAGTCCCTCCACCTTTCTCACAACAAACTCGAGTCCTTGCCTCCAGCCTTATTCACACTACCCAAACTGCGACACCTGGACGTGGGCCACAACTCCATCATGGTGCTCCCTCCAGATGTGGGTCTCCTCCACAACCTCCAGCACTTGGCCATCAACTCCAACAAGCTGGAGGTGCTGCCCAAGCCTCTGTTCCGATGCACCAAGCTCAAGGTGTTGTGTCTGGGGAACAATGCGCTCACCGTGATGCCAGAGACTCTGGGTCAGCTGGTCCAGCTCACACAGCTGGAGCTAAGAGGGAACTGCTTGGACAGACTGCCCGCCCAGATAGGAAACTGCCGCATGCTACGCAAAAATGGCCTGGTTGTGGAGGACCATCTCTTCGACGCACTGCCTGTGGAGGTTAAGGAGAGTATCAGCCAAGAGACCAACGCGCCCTTTACGAGTGGCTTATAGCATGAAAACCACAACTCAGACAAGCGGGCACCGCTAGTGGTTCATGACAAGCCTGTGTAATGGATGTAAGAGTAGACTTTTTATTATCGTAGATTCCATAAAAATGAATGCAATTTCTTAATTATTTTAATGGGCTGTCTTAGTTGCTTATGTATTCAAAATAGCACAGATTGCTTTTCTTGTTGTTGAGTATGTATCTAATTCAACAACCTTTAGGGGACTTAGCTTTTTTTAATAGCTTTGAGTAATAAAATATTAGCTTCTCTATGTAATATTCTGTAGACCAAAACTGTTTCCTCTAATGACACAGTATATGTAGATTTCTCCGTATTGTTTTAGGTACTCAGGTATGATTGTCACCACGGGGAACAATCTTTTTGCCTTAACTGCTGCTATTTTTTTTTTCTTTTTTACAGTGAGGGCTTTGTCAAACAACAAGCCAAAAAATTTAAATATTTCATGTTATCATGTCAGTTTTTCATACAAACAGTATCCACAGAGCAATTTCTCTATGTGATGGAAGAGGACACAATGCAACACTTTCTTTCTTAGTGGGTTTTTAACTTGTGTTGATATTATATAACTTTTATTTTCCTCAGTGTCTCGTAGCTGACAGAATGAGTTTAGAGTTGTAAAAAGCTCAGGTGGAGACTAAGCACCAGAAATGAACCTTTACCTTACTATTGTAGAGATTGTATACGAAGGCCTATAGTAATTCATTTGCACATGCACAAAACGTACTGATATAAAGATTTGAGAACATGCTTTGTGATAACATGTACGAAGACCAACATATGTGATAAAAGGGAAATTTATCTTTTTTAATCATGTTTTAAAATTTGAAATGTGTAATGAAACTGATTACTCTGCGTGTCAGAACAATGTAATATGGACAAACGTGTCTGCCTTCACTCTTATCAATGTATTTCTTTGTAGGCCTATACGTATGTATATGTGCTCTTCAGAGCTGCTGTAACACCTTGGTGATCCTATGCTCAAAGTTCACAACTTTATGGCACAATAAAGTAAGATTTTAGATGAATGTCTGATCATTATTCATCTACTTTTAGTTCACTCCATTTAACCCCTCACTGCAGTCAGAATGCCACAGATAAAAAAGACAATGCATCTTTATAGAGTATGACTTGGTTGTGCATCAGTCACCTAAGCTAAGTGAATCTAAGGAAAACTCAGAATAATGCTTCTATATATTTAAATTGTAGAGATTTAAATTTAATCTTGGTCAGTTCATGCTCCCTTTTTTTTGTGAATGAAAAGAATTGCATTCAGAGTTATGAAATCACTGTTCCAAACGTGGAAGCAGAAAAAACGTCCAGCTTCAGCTGTAAACGAGTGTTTGTTTAATTTTATTGAAGTAACTATCAGGAATATGAACTGCCTGTCCTTTTTTATGCATGTTTATTGCAAGTTAAACTTTAATTTAAGACACCATGCTGCCCTGCTACATTAACAGTAGACAGAAGAGCAAAAAAGGCTTCATGTTTTGAATTTGAGCTTAGTATCTAATGAGCATTCCTGCTTCATCTTTTCCTGCCTGTCAAAGTTTATTTATATTGCACTTTTAAATTTTGTTATTCTTTCTAACCCGAATATTCACTTTTGAAAACTTTGTTTCTTCATTAAGCTAAAGTGAATCAGACCCAAAAAGCCTGAATTAATGCAGATAATTGGACATTTCATAGCAGGAAATAAACAGGTGGATATAATGACATCACAATGTCTCTGATTTAGGAACTATTACAATGCAGCAATTAATTCTAACAAATGTTTCACTCCATATTCCCTCCTCCTGGAAAAACTTTCCTCAGGTTCCTTTGTTTCCTGTCTACAAAATAAGAGTTTTTGCACATAAGACCCTAATCAAAGAATCTTTTGGAAATGTCATCAAGAGACAAATGAAGAAGGTTACACTGACCTTAGTGACTCAAAAGGGATAGGAGGATCCCATTGTGCTTATTCTGCGAAACATTCGAAAATTGTTGAAACTTGAAAGCAGATTAATCCACATAATGTGTTTCCAGTTCACTGATGGTAAAGAAGCTTTAGTCTTTGTCTTGACATTTCTTCTGGTTTATGGGGCTTAACCCACATAATCCACAATCTTTCCCACCAGATGTCTAACGTTAATATGATAAAGAAAGATGTCTTATGTTCATCCATCCATATGATCCTACAGAAGATATTCTTGCCAAAATCATAATTCCTGTCAGACTGGTCTGTCTTCCAGTGCATGTGGGTTTTTTTTTTTTTTTACAAGGAACTTGATGATCCTCTGCAAACCTTTAACACTGTTAGTGTGAGCGAGCGTAGCTTGTTGAGGAGCAACAATAAGTTTGCTGTCTCTGTGTAGACCTTGTCTGTGTCACAGAGGTCACACATGTTAAGTATGTATGTAACCTTTTGTGCGACAGATGGCCTCGCACTAATGTTCTGAAAAACACAACTTGTCTGAGAATGCACATCATGCTTTTCTTGTCCTTAAGATATCCCAACTTTGTTTAGACTGACTCACCTTTCAGCAAATACCTCAGCTGCTGAACAGCAACTCCCTCTGCATACCTGTCTTTAGCATACCTGTGTATGCTTTTATTAAGGAAGGCAAACCTTTTTTTTTCCTCAACAGATTTGATGTCAACATAATGTTGAATTGTTTTTCTTTATTGTGATGTCACTTTAAACACTCTGTGGAATCACTGAGCACGATACTTTTAGCCACAATTTTTCTTCAGTTTCTGAAGTTTTGTCAGTGTCAGCAAAACCAGGATTAATGCAACTTCTCTGCTATAGCTGGCCAGATTAACCCACTAGGGTGGTCAAAAGTAGAAGCCTGCTGACCCCTGTGGTTATTTAGTAAGCTTTTTGTTGTTGTTGTTGTTGTTGTTGTTGTGGGGGTGCATATTTCTAAACATTTGCAATTAATGAACATGTGTTTACTTTAATTGTAAACCAATTTTCAGGAAACTTAGCCAGTAAACAGGTGCACTGGATCAGTTAAAAGTAAAAATAAAATCAAAGTACACGATCAGGTTCACCATGTGTTGTACTATGCTGCCATCTGTTGGCAGTACCTGTCCTCGCGCATTGAAACCTCATCTGCTCCTCCGAAGAAAATTTTAAAAAAGACAATGAATCGCCAGAATAACATCCCGTTTAACCCTGCAGCAAAAATGCAGGCTGCAGCTCCAGTGTACAAACAACAGCCTGGAAGGTAACGTTTTATCAGTGCTGTGCGGTCTGAAGATGTAGCGTCACCTTAGCTTTGACGTTAGGCGATGTTTCGTTGACCGTTAACGTTCATTTATTTTTCAAAAAGTTTCTGCAACGTCGAGCAAGGTGCCTGCTGGACTGGTTTCTGCCTTTTATTTACTGTATATTTAGGGTGCACGTCATTAGACAAACAACTAACTTACCGTAGAAATTACTAGTAATGAACTGTGTTAAGTTGTTTTTAGCCATGTAGCTAAAGCTAGTAGCTAAGCGCGCTAAGCTAGCTAAGTTAAATCCTAACGCATGATTTGTCTGTGTTAGCATTAATAAAACACCATTCTGACTTTGCTACATTCGTGCCCATTGTAAGATGTTGTATTGACTTGCTTTGAAGAATATCACTTTTTTGTGGTAAACAGAATACCCCAGGACTTCAGGGGAGCAATGAGACACATCACGGTGAAGCCAGCAGGCAATAAGAGGCCAGCTGACATGGCTGCTGTCAGCCCACCAGCCCGGAAAAGTTCAGGTGACTCCTGTGAACATTGAAGCACTCCTGGAAACACACTCAGCATTTTCAGAGAGGGCGTCTCTATGTCAGCCCATCTACTTCAAGTCACTCAGTGTTTACATCACAACTAACCATTTAGCAAATCATTCTGCTGTACTTTGGTTAGTGTTTAAGGCAATCCCCGATTTGATTTACATCTATATGATAATAAAGTCAGTTGTCCTTTTCATTTTTCTGGACATTTTGCGCCTTTATGAGATACATGCAAGTAGTGAGATGGCAGGAAAATGAGGGGAGAGAGATGAAACAAAGCTCTACTCCTGGACTCAAAACAAGGATGTTTCAGATCGGGCCTGCCCCAGTGTGAAGCGTCTTTAGTCAAAGTTGCATTGTGTTGCATTAGCATGCAGTGACAGGTTAACACTTACTGAAATCATACAAACATCATTTTTGAAAGACTTCATTACTGAGGCAAGTTGAAGGAGTCTGCTGATTGATTTTGATAATGCTAAGAAATTAATGTAAACCAATCTATGTGTAAAACTGTAGGAAAAGAAGTCTGTAGGTCCCTTTGCCATGCCATAACTGGGTTTATTTAAAGCCACAGAGATGAATCAAACACCAGCTTGTTTTAGTTAATTGTTAGTCGTTACTCTGTATGATGTATCTAAAAACATTCTGTCTGTCAAAATAAATAGTTTTCATTGTTATGTAACTTTTGTATCATACAGTGCAATCTTCTGCTGGTAAATGGAGGTCTTCATTCAAACCAGTAGACAAACAAGACAACAGCTCACATGACAACACACACGACAACAGTGCTGCAGGTCCAGAGAGGTAAACCAGTCAGTGATGTTTACAGTATGTTGTTAAAGTGTCAGAGAGTTGCGTCTCCTGTAGTCACAATTCACAGAGTTCCACATTTTAACCTTTAATTTGCTTTGGCTATCTGAAGGTGACCTCATTTTCTTTCTTTTTCCCCTACAGCTCATGTACACATTAGCACGCAAACTAGCACATAATGAGAGTATGTAAATATTAAGTAAATAATGGTATCATGTCCTAACGGATGATCTATGTAACAGTGGACTGTGTGAATCATGCACAAACTAATCTCTCTTCCATCTCGTTCAGGGCTGAGCTTTATGACCCTTACGACCCTGCCTCATCAGACTCCGAGCACGAGATGCAACAAGGCCGGGGCCACAAGGCCTTTCTACCTGATAAGGATGACGTCCTTGGACATCAGCGTTTGTCTCCAAGTCAAGACAGCAAAAAAAAAGGCTGCTGGGACTTACCCGCTTCTGATCTAGCGAGCCGATCGTTGAACATGTGTGACTTTAACCCTGACACCAGACCCACTGAGAGTCAAGGTCATAGTCCTGGTCATAGGGTGCCTGAACGACAGGCTTATAGCCCAGACACTGAACCTCTTGCCACACCACTTTATGGCTCCATAAGTAGACCTTTTGACCACAGGGTCTGCAGCCCTGACAGACTTATTCATGGCTCCTCCAACCAAAGGTTTCCTGCATCTTATAGAGTGCAGAGGACCAACGAAGAGGAGAGCATAACAATCCCAGAACACAGGAGAGAAGTATCGCCAGTAAGACTGAAAGAACAACAGTTTTTGTGTTTGTTTTCTTCATGATATTTATGCAGTTTGGGTTCTGTGGTTTTACTCAACCTTGAGCTACAGGCCCTGTTGAACTTTGTGAGAATCTGATGAGACAGTCATTGCTTTTGTATTTGCAGTGATGATGACACTGATACTTGGAACCAATCGGAGCCTTTTCTTTCCCTGTTTAGATGAGCACGACAGGTAGATTATCTCCACACAGGCAACAGCAGTACTATCAACATCAGTTGGGATATGTGGAAACAGGTGAGTTAGCATTTTAGAGAAGCAACAACAGTTCGCCTACTGGTTTGTTTCACCATTTCAAATTAAAGTTAGCAATATATGACATATTGTAGGGGTGGGACACACAGTTAGGTCTTTTCCAACAACATGAAGTCAATTTTTGTTACTGTTTTTAGCACCTGATTTTTAACTGATTGGAGCATTTCAATCCTAAATAAATAAATAAATTATTGACTCAGAACCTGAAAAGTTGGTTCCCAACTGGAGCTAAAAAATAGCAGGTTTTCCCAAAGAATTGAAGTGGGCGTTTCAAATACTACAGGTCACTGAGCTTTGTGCGACTCCCTCTGTTCATGATATATCCTTGATTACAATGCATCCACACAAAACTGGTGGAAATATAGACTATTTGCCAATATAGGATCAAGTTTCCAAGAATCCTGAATGGATTTCTGGAAACTTGCACCAGTGCTAATTACATGGAAAAACACCCAGATTAACTCAGGGTGAGTATAATGACACAGCCACTCTGAGATACTTGATACATTTAAAGACAGTCATCTACAATACATGACAATGTCTGTGTAACTGAAGAAATTTCTCCCTGTGAGTTTCTTTTGCTCCACCATAAGGTAGTCAATGTCCGATCACTTTTCTCTCATTTGTTTGATTAATGTCACAATGAGGATTCACAGAATAGTAACTGTGACAAGTAAAAATGGCAGGTTATCTGTTAGGAGCACTTGCATGTTTTAATGAAAATACTGATATTTGGCACCAAGGTACTGATAACACAATGCAAGAGGAAATCAAACAGTATATTCCCTTATCAAAATTTTATCCTACTGCTAATGCTATGAAGAAGTGAGTATTGTCTAGGAAACCAGATAGACAATCCAATGGGTTTAGTTCATTTTTGCCATGTTGTACATGTATTTCCTCTATAAAAATAGAAATAAAAAATCTGTAAATAATGTTTTTTAGGACCAGACAGAATCACTCCTTCCACTGAGGCGACAAGAAACAGGAGCAAAAATATTATATTGAACAAGTAAGGACCAAGGACATTGATGTGTAACAGTAGTGTATAAAATTGAGGGCCTAAAAGCTGTACTGCAGTGCTGCATCATTGATTGTCTCATATGTTTCCTGTAGGAGCCCCATTGTTTGTGACCTTTGTGAGGTTGAGTTAGCCACTGGCCAAGAGCTGCAGGATCACTTGGAGAGCAAGAGTCACTGGGACACCCTGGAGTACATCCAGCAGCAGAATCATTATGATGATCTGGCCATAGCCTTCCTACAGGCAAGATGATGTATGCTGTAGTTAATATGGTACATTCAGCTGCAGCTCCTGGATCGTACTCCTCATTTTCAACCTAAATTTACCATCTTTGGAACATAAACGTTGGCGCATTGGTGTGTCTGTATGATGATGGATGTTTTTATCTCTATAGGAAGCCCTGCTGTATAAAAGCCGTCGATGTAGCCGAGCCATAGAGGACAGCGTACTTCAAGGTAGATAACTTTGGAAGACTATATAAGAGGATCTTTTTTTCAGCACAGATAAAGCCTAAATACCATCTGATCTTTGTTTTGTCAGCTCTTCAGGAAAATGATCACATGACAAAGATTGAAATCTTCCACTGTGCGGCTTGCAACCTCTTTGTATCGTCCTCTGCAGCCTCAGTGCAGACACACATTACCTCTCAGGAACACCTCGCCAACACAAAGGTAACACTGCTGTAAATTTGCGCGAGATTAATCACTGAATTTATCAAAACTTCTCAGTATTTGTAAGTGTAACATCGGTTCTAGGAAAATGAGTTTGAGTGATGATGACGTTGACTAATTGATGGATTTGTTGAAGGACTTTGAAGTGCAACAGAGACGCTCTTGCCTCCACAAAGCAGACATCATGATGAAGGAGCTGAAACCTCAGTTTGAACACTTCCTGAAGGTATTTTGTAAGAGCAAACATTTCAAAAGTGTTCAGACACAAGGAATGGCATCATGGGATTTTCAGTTGACTCGCTTTACTAGTGCAAATAAAAGGCTACTCCAAATGGGTAGGGTTGGGTTTGTAGCCTGTGGCCAGTCTCATGCATCATTAATGATCAACTGCACAGTATGTCTTTTATATCAAAATAAAAGGTACTGTATACTACAATGTGATATAAAATAGAAAGTTATAAAACAGTCAATAACTACCACAGTAAAGTGGCTCTGAAAAGACAAAGGCTATTATGTAGCTCTTCATTTTCAACAAACTGTAGTGTGTGGGGAAGATAAAGAGTAGGGAGACATCATTTATTTGTTCTCCTATGTCTGAAAATGAAAAAAAAAAGTCAAAAACCATAAGTGAAATGGTGAAATGACATAATAAATGTTACACTGTACATTTGCAAGGAGGATACCAGTCTATTTTTGACTTCTCACTATAAGCAGAGATCACTCCTGCCTTCTACAAATGTTTAAATTTGACCTCGTGTATTCTTAGTAGTTCTCAGACTGCATTTTTAAACCCCATTCTCTGCCATTCATGTTGAAACAGGACAAATGAAAGTTGCTTGTTATAGGTAATTCACCATTCTAAAGAGAACATCTACTCTGCATTTATTTGGTCAAAAATCGCTTAACGAAAGAGAAAGAGGGTTGCTGGGAGCTGTTGAGACAAAAGTTATTACGCCTGGAAAAATAGTCCCTTACAAGTGCTGCCTTCCTAGCTTTAATATTATTGTGAAGAAGG
>JAQFJA010000004.1:7726503-7758300 GCA_029874485.1 Naso brachycentron
TCAGCATAGTAGTTCAGATACAAGCCATCCCACAATAGTTGGGATGGGTTTCTTTTGGTAAATACATTCAGGGCAAATTGGATTACCTGTAATAAGTTCCGTAAGGGTATCGTTGCAGTTCTTTGGCGTTTATATCACGCTGTGTTGTTGGATGCTGCTTGCAGGAGCTGCAGACCATTTCATTAAGGCTGTTCCATACCAAAACCTATTCCTCAAGCTAAACTATAGCTAATGACAATCGTTCATCGCTACTTGCTACACAGATCTAAATGAATTGATGAAAAATAAACAGATGTTACCTCCGAGCAGTGTGGACGAAGACAGGGAACAATTTATACGCTGCATTGAATAATTTCTTACTTTCGTCTTCCATCTATTTCACAGTCGCCATTTTCCGTGGTGGTCTGGTGTGGGACAGATCATTTCTTTTGTAAGGGTAACCGTATATATATTTGGCAATACAGTAATAGAACAAAGATATGATCCAATAATTACATTTATTTGTGTAACTATATCACAAAACAACTATAATTAGACACTTACACAAGTTACTGTCTCGTATAATTTCACCACGTAACGTTAGGAGTCGGCGCCATGTTCCCCCGAAAGATCTGCAATGGTTTGTTCCAGATAGGAGGCATAAAAAAACTGAGTTAATGACCATCTCCTTTGGGTAGCAGATTTTATTTGAGGTTGATGGCGGTTAATCACTGTATTAATTGATAACATATATGGAAACTTCAGTTTCTAAAGTGGCTTGTTGTCTACAGAGCAAATTTTGTTTGCCTATTTAAACTTGTCATTGACGCACAGACAAGAATTGTATGCCAACAGAGATGTTACCACTATCTCCCCATGGCCGTTTTCTCACAGGTCTTTGTTGCTTTCGTAGCCGAAGAAAACCCGGTTCGTTTCCTCCTCTCAGTTTGAGTGTGAAAATGAACACATATTTTGTATGAATACCCACTTAACAAAGTGAAAAATTTAATTTCTCAGGTAACATCTGTAATAGCTGGCCTATTTAAATTTGATGAGACTGCTTAGTTAAAGCGTATGTGTTCAGGAGAAATCCTGGATAGCTAATTAGATGATAATATGCTGCTCATAGATACAGTTGTTACTGATGGGTGGCTAACGTAAAGTCTCGTGCAACCATAAAGAGGCGGTAACAACAATGTCAAACGTAATCTAATTGGTATTTAACCTCCGACCTAACCACCACTGGTTTTAATGTAATGTAATGTTTGGTTATTATCACAGGTGGGTCCACAGCTAAAAAATAGAACAGATAATTTTTAAAAATGACAAGAGTACCACCTTTTTTAGTGTTATGCAAATATGAAACAGACTGGTAGAGTAATATTAAATTAAATGTCTAATATTTTAATGTTGCTAGCTTGTTCTTTACTAGTTAGCATTCCAGCTAACATTTAAGCTAGCTAAAACCAGTTTAGCTCCTTGGGCTGTTTCAGTCTGAATAAGTAGTTGCATAAGTTTATTGTTTTACTGTGAAATACCTGCCTGCATTACTCTTAATGCAAAGATAAAAATAAGTAAATAAAATATTTGTTTTTCAGCAGGTGGGCTTTTTAAGAACATTAAGCTCTTTCATATTTAAGTGTAACGTTAACTTTATATTAGCTAAATAATTAAACTAATGTTACATCGCAAGCAAGCTATATAAAATTAAAACAAAATTTTGGTTTAATATGTGTTTAAAAACAGAACAAAGTTGATGATTTTTTTTCCGCTTAATTCCTACTTTGAATCCATACACAACTTTTTTATGAGGTGATTAACTGTACATCAGTAGAGGGTTTTATCTTTGCATTCAAGAATTAGTTATTGAAAAATAAAAAAGATGGTGAAACACCTGCCATGTTAGTTCAAAACAGATGTTCACAAAGACTTACATTGTGCTAATATTTGTCACATGCTAGGGTAATGTCCTGGTAAGTGTCCATTATCAGGAGTTAAGGTGGGGCAGTATTTTTACTGAATGTGTTATCATCACAGGATGGCAACTTAAGGACTACACTGTTATAATTGAGATATTTTTTATTCATTAGAACTATATTTAATGTGGAGGTGACTTGATACATGTACAGGCTAAGCCAGCGCATTAATTTAGATCTGTTAACAGACAGTTTGACTGGAACTATCTAGTAGGTGTCTCTTATCAAGAATTAATGGACACCCTGCAGCCAATCAGAGTTTAGTATTCCCCCAGACCATCATATAAGTTATAATTATATTCTTAAAGACATGGCTTCAAATAAATTTATTGGTTTGTTTTTCAAATTTTTAAAAGTATGTTCTCTCTTACTCTTTACTGCCTCTATTTTGTTTTGCTGTTGCTCTATTTATACGTTATGACTTTGTTCTTTTTATGTTGCTTTATTGTACAGCACTTTGGTTGTTTTTAAATGTGCTTTAGAAATACATTTGATTTGATTTGATTTGAAAAGTATCTCTATATTTTTTCTTTAAGCCAGATGTCCCCAACCAAGGTCTATAATGACTGACTGATGACACCTTGTTTTGCATCCAAATGTGTGAATGTCCACATGATCTGAGAAGATGTTGGATTTGGATGATTGCACCTTGTCGCTGGACAATCTGTTTTTTGAGAAACCTGTTGTCCACAAAGTGTGAGTACAGACAGATGCTTGTCATCATCCATCTCTCTTCCTCCTCTCCCAGCTAAATATGTGTATTTTTTTATTCCTTTGGATTGTATTCTACAGAAAGCCACTGCACCAGGATCCCAGTCCATGGATGCTGGAGGTGCCTCCATCTCTTTCTGAGATTCCAGCCACTCAGGATATGCAAGAGGAAGCAGCGTCTCTTTCCACCCTATACAGTATGTTGTGCTCTGGATTAGAACAAATTCCTTTTCACTTGACTTGAGTAAACTGCTCAGTATCTGGCCTTTTGAAGCCCTACTAAATTTAACTGGATGACTCACTGACACTATAGCTTGACTAGGCTTGAAAGCTTTCCCAATTTTCAACGACTTGTGTAAACAAAACAGGCTCTGAGTCTTATGATATATTCTCTTAATCACTGGTATGACTGAAATGGTAAATCTGCTGTTGTAAATTCTTTTTATCAGCAAGAAAAATATTAACATGGCTAGTTAACTTTGATTCTTACAAGCACCAAATTACAGCTGTTAACATTTTGCTTTTATGAAACTCTCTCCCTCTTTAATATTATTCCCAGGTTTATCACAGAAACCCAAGCAGTTCTTGCCTCCCATCAAAGGTCCAGCTGGCCTTAAGGTCTTACCATCAAAAATCAACAGACCTTACAGTTATAACTATAATGAGAAATTGATTGAAACTCAGGATGGCAGCATCAGCACCATCACCAACAGATGTGAGGGCCTTTGGGGAGGTGAAGCGGACAGGGATTCCTTTCAGGGAGCCTGTCAGCGTGGCAGTGGTGGAGACAAAACCCCGCAGGATCCTGGTTATTTGACCATGAGCGCAGTGTGTTTGTCTCTGGACCTAAGCAAAAGCCCACCTCTACGGAGAAGGCAAGTGTCAGTTATTTGTCAAGATGACACTTACCTGATAATAATGTTAAATATTGTGTTCACAGTGTTTTCAGACTGTAAAAAAGCAGGTCATCAAGAATGTCATCCTTTTGGAGGCAGATGCGAAACATAATTTCTAAATGCAGGAAGATAAATGTAATTCACTATATGAAAGCCATATTTACACGTTTTTGCTGTCCAGAAATGATGTAGTGCTGTTTCCCTCTGTAATTCCTCAAACTGCTGAATTCTATGACACTCATGGTAAAGATGGTGTTACAGTATTTCCTAAACAGGCTTGATTTTAACATCAGTGGACAGTTCATAAGAACCTGAAAAAATGTGAAACCATCCCCCACATTGGCCTTGTTGCCAGAGGCCAGAATGACACCTCCCCACACACCCCCACCCCACACACACACAAATTATACCTTCCTTTTTTTCCCTCTCTTTATTCCCTTTGTATCCTCTCCTTCTTCACACAACAGCTTGTTCGAGGTTCAGGTGTTGAACAATGGTGGGGACTCGTCAAACACAGATGACCTCAGTAGCAGCAGCAGCCAGACAGCATCCAGACCTCAAACTTTTCTCCGTCAGGTTACCATGGCGACAGTGCCTCCTCCTCTTCAGCCGCCACGGGCGACAGTTAGTCAGGCACCTCCTCCTTTCTCCCCAAATCCCCTCTTCTCAACCCCCTCTCCTCTGGACTCATCTGCAGCGAGTGGCCGACCCCCGCAGCAGGCGGCACATGCAGAGATGCAGGACAAGGGCACAAAGAGAGTCTTCGTTCCGCCTATGACGCCTCAGCCACTCTGCATACGAGGTGCTGCACTGCACTGACACAGTCACAGACAGGCGCAGTGTTCATATGTCTATGACTGGTTTACCAAACAATACTTATATAGCTTCTGTAAAGTGTTGCAGCTAATGAGCATGCCCATGTCTAGCCTTGGCAGCAGCTGCCACGATGTGTTTGGGTGTGATGAGGTGAAATGAGGTGAGCTTCCCCCATTGACCGCTCTATTGTAATGAAACATGCTGGTCACTAGGTGGTGAATAGACAGATAAAGCAGCAAACAGTAAGAGTACAAACCTTTGCAACAACATCTAATCTAAAGGAATTTCTGGAGTTTCACTTTATATTTATACAAAATAAAATTCTTTAATTTTGTCACCTTGAAATATGTTTAACATTTTATATTGACACCAAGGAGGAATGAGTAGAATCTGAGAGTGTAAACAAAAATTAATGTTTGATATGTTTTGATTGTGCTCATTTTAGGGTCGTCTGGGTCTGGAGTTTTAAGACCAGTTTCTGAAATCCGTATCCTTTTTGTTGTTGTGTAAGCCACACAGTTCAGACCGTTTTTGAACTGTGATAGAATGCTTGGAATGCAAATTCAAAAGTGGTTTGATTTCCTGAACCATACTAACACAGCAGCTAAGTTCAGATCCGTCTTCAGTGAGTTCCCCTTTTTCAACTACGTTCAGTCCAAAGCACTGGATGACGTAAGCATTAACTGACAGCCTTTATAAGCAGAATGCTGAGGATCATGATAAACATGATAGTTGTCACAGCCTGTTTGAAGTGAACTGCGGATGTTTGCTTTGTTCACAGGTTCTTTACACAGGTAAAAACTTTGTGGCATGTGCTCCTACTGGATCTGGTAAAACAGTGCTGTTTGAGCTGGCTATCATTCGTCTGCTAATGGAGACCTCAGAGCCCTGGAGAGATGTCAAAGCTGTCTATAGTGAGCAGAATATTGCACCCTATTCATGTATCAAGATCTAGATCCAACATCCAGCCTTTGTAGATTTGGTCTAAAGTAATTTTTCCACAAAATATATGGCATTAAATCTAAAATTTTATGAGCATGTTTATCAGAAATCAGGCAGGAGGGAGAAATCTCATATGTGATGATAAACAAGTTAAAGTCAGTGAAAAGCAACATTGTTTCAGCATACATCTGACTTCAATCATGCACTGGGGCTTTAAACGTGCTTCTTATGACTTGCTTAATGTGTTTTTTTTTCTTATTCAATTAAATTTTTAAGGTATTTCTGTCGCACAAAGAACTGTTTGTAAAAAGATAAAGATGTACTGTTTGTTCTTGCTAGTGGCCCCGATCAAAGCTCTCTGCAGTCAGTGCTTTGAGAGCTGGAAGAAGAAATTTGGACCTTTGGGGCTGACCTGTAAGGAGCTGACGGGCGACACAGGGATCGATGACTTCTTTGAGATTCAGGACTCCCACATCATCCTGACTACACCTGTGTGTGACACTATTTGCTTCCTAATCAAAACAAATGTAACAAAAATGAAAGAAAAATTAAACTGAAGTTTTACTCTATTTTACAATGTTGTGTTCATCTCTTTTTTTCCCCACAGGAAAAATGGGACAGCATGACAAGAAAATGGAAGGACAACTGTCTTTTGCAGCTTGTCAGGCTCTTCCTTATCGATGAGGTAAGTGTTTGTTCATCCATATTTTATGGTTCATATCATCTCATAGTCTAGTCATGTGATGGTATATGCTCACTGTACTCATGTGCCAGAAGACACGCTGTCTACATTGTGTTTAATTATGCCACATTGTGTGATGGCACATTATTAGCCTCTGCCGTCAGAACTTTATTTCACTTGAGGTTAGCCATTTAAAAATTACAGTGCATTATGTTCTGGTCTGATGCATTATGAGAGTGCATACAACCTGTGTAGCTTTTCCACATTGAGATGAGCCTCCTCATGTTGGTAATGAAGTACAAAGGTTTGCTTCATTTTATGTATTCTACATACATAACAATATCTCTATTGATCCTGATGATGTTTCTAAAGCCAGGTGAAAGACGACACATGTTGTTCTTCCAGGTGCATGTAGTGAAAGATGCGACCCGCGGTGCTACTCTGGAAGTGGTGGTAAGCAGGATGAAGGCTGTACACGCCTACAGGACTGCACAGAATCCAGAGTCAGGCCTCTCTATGAGGTTTGTGGCCATGTCAGCCACCATACCCAACATCTCTGATGTAAGTGGCTAAGACAGAGCCAGGATATGAGCAGGGCAATAATATGTTTCAGAATTCAGAAGGCAGTTTGGACAAATCCTCCAAAATGATATAAATCTTTAGCATAAATCTTTTTAATCAAGTGTGAAAAAAGCTTAAAAAGTTATATATAAAGAAAGGCACTTCACCACATCGCTACACTGTAAGGTATCGACACGTTTCTTTGGTTGTTTCTTTTGTGTAAATCATTAAACTGTTATTGTTAAATCTTTGTTATGTCTCCCTGTTGTCAGATAGCAGACTGGCTGTCTAATGAGAGCGGTCCAGCCACATTTCTTGACATGGACGAGAGCCACCGTCCAGTGAAGCTGAGGAAGGTGGTGCTGGGATTCCCCTGCAGCCCAAACCAAACAGAGTTCAAGTTTGATCTGTCGCTCAACTACAAGATGGCCAACATCATACAAACATACTCCGACCAGAAGCCTGCACTGGTGGTAGGTGTCATGTCATTACATAAGAATGAAAGGTTATTCAGAGTTAATGAAGGACAGAGGAATTTGATTACGTCATGGTCTAATAATTCTGTTTTTCTGTAGTTTTGCTCTACAAGAAAAGGAAGCCAGCAGTCAGCTACAGTTCTGGCCAAAGATGCTCAGTTCATCATGAGCATTGAGCACAAGCAAAGGTGTGTGTGTTTCTCGCACATTTATGCATACATGTTCTCACATATGTAGCTATTCATTAAAACCTTTTCGTTTTGTTTAGCTAATTTTGCCAAAAGCTTGTTCTGTTTTTTGTTACTTTGTAATCTGTTTAGACTGATGACATATGCAAACTCTATTCTGGATTTAAAACTGAGAGGTGAGTCACCTTCTGAAATGTACAGAACCCGAAAGCTTTATTAGTCTAGTCCCAGTGAGACCGTTCTTGTTGATTTGATTGTGACTCTTATTATCAACTGTAAAACACAATTTTGTGATTTGTTTCTGGTCAGATCTGGTGACGTCAGGAGTTGGTTACCACCATGCAGGAGTTGACTTGTCAGACCGGAAGTTGATAGAAAAGGCCTTCATTCTGGGAGACCTGCCTGTCCTCTGTGAGTCTTCGTCACTCATGCAGATTTCTGCCACGCCATAAACAGATAGGAGACTATAAAAGAGTGCAACATGATCTGTGTCATTATTTGCTTTGTGACACTGGAGACAATAACAGGAAGGACAGGTATCACTGGTTATTGCAGCCTATTTGTATGTTATTTCGTCCATATCATGTTTAAACAGTTCAAGGCCTCAGGACAAACCTTGTAACTACAGGGTTGTGTCAAAAATGAATGTACAGTGTTTGTGTTTATTTAATGGAAATACAAAGAACAGATTCTTAACCAATTGTCTGAACAATTTCAGACCAGCATTTTTTTAATTTTTTTTGTGCTAGTGGTCTCTGAATTTATTCTTGTGGTCTGATTTTTCATGTCCTAGTTACCACCAGGACTCTGGCCATGGGGGTGAATCTGCCAGCTCCTTTAGTGGTTATCAAGTCCACCATGCAGTATGTGGCTGGCTCCTGTGAGGAGTACAGCGAAGCCGACTTGCTGCAGATGATCGGCAGAGCTGGAAGACCACAAGTAATGGCAGAAAAATAATGGAATTCTTTAATGATTTTCTTATCTCCCTTAGCATGAAGAGGCTGGCGTTAAGTGTTGATCCACCGTCACATTACAAGGAATTAATTTGTCCTTTTTTCTGGTACTGTGACAATTCTACACTGATTACCTTAAAAAAAGGGGTTGGGGCAAACTAAATAACTTTTGTCTTTTCTTCCTCTAGTTTGACACATCAGCGACTGCAGTGATCATGACTAAGATCCAAACCAGAGACAAGTACATGAAGCTTATGAGTGGGATGGAAATCATCGAGAGCAGGTATCAAAGCGCGGTCACGTGACATTCTTCTCTGACTCTTCTCTGACTCTTGCTCCCTCACAGGAGTGAAAGAGATTATAAAGTGGTATGTGAGGTAACAGTATTCCCTCTCCCAGCTTACACAGTCACCTGGTTGAGCACCTGAATGCTGAGATTGTTCTCCAAACCATCGGTGATGTCAACATGGCTCTGGACTGGATACGCTCCACCCTTCTCTACATCCGAGCCCTCAAGAACCCGACACACTATGGTTAGAGCCAAAAAACGAACAGATGACAATGAATGTTCAGCTTTGTGGTCATTTCTGTATGTTAAACCAGTTTTGACTTGAATTTCAGGTTTCTCTGCTGACTTAGACAGATGCGGAATCGAAGCAAAATTGCAAGGTGGGCCTTGTGTATGTTGCTATTAGGAGAATTCTCTGTCGCCGAATTTAAACCTCTCTACTGAAACTATGTATCATTCAAGTTGTGTTTCTTTCTGTTGTCTGACTTTTTTGTTAATTGTGCACTTTACTAACACTGTCTATTGTAATTAAAGGTGATTTATTTTGGTTTTATTCCCATATAGAACTGTGTATAAAAAACCTTAACTCTCTGTCCTCCATTGGTCTGATCCACATGGACGAGGATATCAACATCAAACCAACAGGTAGATTGGAAAATGATTTAAATAGTTGGTAAAATGCTCAGTGTTCTCTCCCATATTTTATTCATTTGGTTTTTTTTTTTTATGGATGGAATTTTCATCTGTATCTCTGAACCTCCTTCTCAGCTGGACTTTTTATTTAAGAAATGGAACTGCTGAGTTGTTTGTTTTTGCTTATTTCTCACAGAGGCTGGCAGGTTGATGGCAAGGTACTGTGTTGCCTTTGAAACCATGAAACAGTTCAGCAATGTGTCTGGCACTGAGAACCTGTCTGACCTGGTAGGTTTCCTGATAAGCCTGCACAGTACTAATGTTTTTGATTAAAATGCAGATATAAAAATGTTTTCTGTTGTAAAGCTGGACTCCTGCAAAAGGAAAATGTGATTTTGTCTGCACTTATTCTCTAACTTCTGCGCTTGTGCTCCTTGTCTGTGCTTATGTGCCTGGTGCTTTTGTCTGTGTTTTAATGTGGTATATTTTTTTTATGCATTTCAATCTGTGTATGCTACGTGATCAATTGCTCTCCTATGCATATGTGTTATGTTTTCATGTCATCAATTTGTCAGGGAGAGCTCTCATGGTGTGGTGTAGCGGTAGTGTTTTTTAAATGTATCTGTGTACATGTTTTCTTGTTTTGTGCTGTGTGTTGCATTTCTGTATGCTTTGTAGTGTTTTCTTTATTGCCATTAACCTGCCAGGGTCTGCAGATGAAAATGAGCCTGTTTGGCTAAATCTGGCACACTTACATGAACTCTGGTGCTCATGTTCATTAATGTGCATTGTCCGTTTTTAAATAAAATAAACATAAAACAGTCAAAAAAACAGTTTAAACGGTTTAAAAATAAAACAGTTTTAAAAAACAGTTACGTATGCTGTGATAAGAGAAATTCTGTTCAGATTAAAAGTGTTTGTATGTGCAGATTGAGTTGGTGTCGAAGAGCAGAGAGTTTAGCGACATTCAGTTGAGAATGAATGAGAAGAGGCCTTTGAACATGTTGAACAGGGACAAGAACAGGACCACCATAAGGTCAGCCCCTGTTTTTTGGATTGGAAACTCATGATAGTGGAGGTAGAGAAAAAACATTTTAAAAAAAATGTTTATGTATTTCTTCAGGTTTCCCTTTGGGGGAAAGATCAAAACCAGTGAGATGAAAGTGAACTGGTAGGTTTAATCAGACAGTGCTTTGCCTGTGAAAAAGCAGTATTAAACATACTATAAACTGTAACACTAGTTAATGAATTTTATTGCAGTGTGTTGTTTGTATTATGCTTTGCTTATTATGGATACAATGAATTTATCACCTTGCCTTCAGCTTGATCCAGGCTCAGTTGGGCTCCATCTCAATTCAAGAGTTTGGACTCACTCAGGACACGGCAAAGATCTTCAGGAATGGGATGCGTATCAGCAAATGTAGGTTTGGCAAATCAGGGATAAAAAATAAAGTACTGTCCTACTGTATTTCTTTTGAATTCTGACTGTATTTTGATCCCGATCAGGCCTGTCAGAGTTTCTGAGTCAGCCAGTCAAGACTGGTTTTTCTGCTCTGCTCAACTCGCTGATCCTGGCAAAATGTTTCAGAGCCAAGCTTTGGGAAAACTCACCCTATGTTTCAAAACAGCTGGAGAAGATAGGTGGATACATTGCTATGTCCTTATGCTGTATATGTAAACATTTAGTGGTTAATAGACTCATTCTAGTACAAGCAGTGCTGAACAATTATTAACCTTTGACAATATCACACTTTGTGTTTAAGGCCAGACCCTATCAACGGCCATGGTGAACGCTGGACTCACCACTTTTAGCAAAATAGAACAAACCAATGCCAGAGAGCTTGAGTTGGTCAGTCAGAATAATTCAGATAATTTTTATTAATTATTGTAATAAATATTTGGATATTGTTATATAGGAATTTATCTCTTTTATTCAGATTCTCAACAGACATCCGCCATTTGGCAACCAAATCAGAGAATCTGTGATACATCTTCCGAAGTATGAGGTTACCTTGGAGCAGGTAAAAGTTTCTTCAGAGTTTTATTACCAAAAGGACAAGTTCCTAATATAATATGGCCTCTCACTTTTAATCGTTCTATTAAGTTTTGTTTGTGTGTTTTAGCTTCCAAGGTACAGCTGCGCTATAGCGGAGATTGTGGTGAAGGTTAACCTAAAAAACCAGGCACAGCTGTTGTCCAGGAGAACAGCGCCCAACCACCACTTTGTCTCCCTGATCATCGGAAACTCTGACAACACTGTGGTCTTCCTACAGAAACTCACGTGAGGAATAAAAACCCCACCAATATTGTGTAGTGTCACTAAATCAGAACACAGACCATTCACCATGATGTAAAAAAACACAGTCTGGTTTAAGAATAACTGGCATATTGATTTTCAGCAGGCAGCATCTTGTTTGTTTTCCAGGGACTTGGTGCTGTTGAAGTGTGTTTGCTGGTCGAAGAAGATTGAAGTGGCGAAGGCCTCGAAAGGAGAGGAGATCAGTGTCAATCTCATCAGCTCAGAATACGGTAAACCATTGAAATACATTTGCATTTCACACAGAGATGCATCCACAATATTTAGACATATCCCAAATATATCCAATGGTATAGAGGGAAATGACATTATATTGTGTTATTCAGTATAGGTTCTTTATCAACAGACTGAACAGTCCACTAACGAAGCAGCGCTGATCTTTAGCTGAGATATGTCTCATCTGGCAACTTGTTGTATAGCTCTATTTGTTAGATGTGTATCACTGAGAAAAAGCGTTTACAGCTGAATGAGGTTTTATTTAAGGAGACAGAGTTGATGCGAGAGGTTGAGATGTATTGACTGGATATAGTCGGGCTCACCTCCACGCACAGCGCTGGCACTAAAGCTAAATATTAGAAGATAAGTCATTTTTCAAGCATATTTAATATTTGCTGCATTGAAAGGTCATTGTGACAAGATACAATCAAATCAATCCAAAGAGTCTGGTGCTGCTACACTTCTTCATATAATGTACATAAAGTAGCACATCCTGGCTACAGACTCTGGACTTGACTGATGATTAGTGCCATGTAGGTGAATGTGGTCCTTTTCCTCTCCTGTAGTGGGCCTGGACATCCAGCAGAAGTTTAATGTGTATTACTCTGGAGCCAGGAAGTTTGGAACTTATCATCCGCACAACATTTCATATGAACCTCAATCTACAGAACCAACTCAGAGGGAAGATGCCACTTCTGCTACAGACCAAGGCACTAAGTTTTTCACTGATGACTTAATTGTTGCTGAAATAGGAAATCGTGAAAAATATATTATTTCTTCAATTAATATTAATATTTTGAATTTTTTAAAAATATATTCAAATATAACAACTCTCTAATCATATTTAGGCAATACAAGGCAGTGCAACCACTTATGCAAGAGTAAGGATCTCTGTGGGCATGACTGCTGTGAGTACAATCACATGTGCTTTACTGTGCATGTGTGTTTACGTCTACTTTGTTTGCCTGTAATTGTAATTCATTTCTTCTTCCTTCAGTCTGTTAATTGCGGTGCATGTGTGTTTCCCCTCCAAGGTAAAGTAGGTGTAACTTTGACACGGAAGAGGTCAGCAAATCAAGAATCCAGTTTCTCCTCCTATTTAAAAGACCTGAGGAGCAGATGTGACACACTCGCGCAGACTCCTGTGAAACGGCTCAAGGTGAGAGAAGGAAAACAGATTTGAATTTTAGACAAAAAACAGAGTTGTTAACTTGTTCAAATCCATTGGAACAAACACAATCTTTGTGAATGAAGACAACTACACTTGGGCAAACAATACAGGCATCTAAACTATTTGCTGATTCTATTTTCTGTATTGCTAAGATAGATAAGTCTTGGTGTGATGTTTTATTTCCTTAGCTGAAAATGAGCGAGGAGTCTGTGTCTGTCAACATGCAGGAGTTTGCTTTCAAACCCAAAGATCGCCTACCTGCTAATTACAGGTATTCATAGTTACACTGACTGACATTTTAGACCTACTTTGATTTATTAATGCTAATCACAACAACTGCTGCAAAATATGACAGTAACGTTTGTGAAAATAAGCTTAATTCCAATGACATCTGATAGCCTGATGTTAGATCATGTTGTTTGATTTGATGAAGGTTTGAGGAGAGTCATTACGAAGCTCCAGTGAGAACTTGCACTGACTGTGTGGATCTGACAGGAGACAGCTGTGCTGACCTACCAGACATAGTTTATCTGGATGACTTTGACAGAGGTAAACAAGCAACATAAAGAGAATAAACTCAAAATATTCCCCAGTGTTGCAGGGTTTTATTAGTCACGTGATCAGTGACAATGTTTTTCTGTTTTCTCTGTCATTCACTCCCCTTTTAAGATTATGATGACAGTGTGGACGACATGCACGCAGTGATGAAGGAGCCTCGTCCAACACCTGCAGCATCTCACGCACACCATCAAAGTATCACAGAAAAACTTCACGCCAACTCATTACTAGGCAGACTGGAGTCAAAGTCGTGGTTTTAAATGTTTTAACTCATCGCATCCATTAACTATAAGCTACACAGACATGATGAAAAGTGTAATGCTCACCATGTTCATGAAAGAAGTCGTTCTTAAGCCAAAGGCTGTTAATTTTAACACAACTGCACAAATGTGCATTTCACACATAAAATAAAGGTAATGCTATTTTTAGGATATTCATAGCTTACTATCAAATTTCAGGAGGTTTATATTACAGTGATCAATCAATCTGAAAAAAAACAAACAGTTAAATATATATGATAGGTCCATTTATTAGTATGTTCTTTTACATAGTTGAACTAACTTACCTTTTTATGCCTGATATTTTACATTAAAATGTACTTAAAATTTTAAACAAGTATTTTAGTCTAGTTTATCAATATTATTTGGCTAAGGTGATGTGTTTTGTTTGTAGTGACTGGTAGAAAGCATACAAAATCATCATTTATGGTCCTTAAAAAAACTCACTTCTTTACATATACGTTTTCAGTTTAAATCCTAGAAATGCATTCGATAGTGTTTTTGTCCTTTGTCTGTGTCGAGGTTCTTCAGCGTTGATGAACCCAGCTGTTGGCATCGGTGTGAATCAGAACTGTGAATCTACAAATACAAACAAGACCCACACAAACAACTCACTTCATTTAAAGAGGTCCACCGCTTTGGCAAACCAGAGGTCTTACTGTGAAAATGCATCATCTTTACAAATACCGACCATCAGCTTTGACCTTGGAAATGAATGGGACGACTGGGGCGACTTTGATGACGACAACTTGGTGCATGCCAGCGAGATGTCACTGCCGTTGTGCACTGATGCTAAATCTCAAGTCCAGCAGTCTGTCGACTTCAGCCTGCCAGGTAGAGTGACGTTCAAGTGTCTCAGTGCAGCAGATACAGCTCAGGAAACAGTGTGTGGGATGTACATGTTTCATGTATCTATTTAAGAAGTCGTGAAGAACCTCTTGCTTATGATTTCAATAAGCTGCCATATGTTTTTGATTTGCAGGCTTCATTGCCACATCAGCACCAGTGTTCCTCAGTCACCCAGTTCAACCCTGCACAACCACTGCCAGAACACCGCTGAGGTAAGGCCAGACAATTACGCATTTTTTACCTCCCATTCCCAAATTTAGTGTCCGGATCCAAAATGGGATTGTGGACTTGTTTTTACTGGGTTGTCAGTTGACAGAATAGAATGTAAAACAATGCTGATATGTACATTTATTTTTCCTGATTTAAATAGAAGAAGAGAATACTTTTTGTTTCCCTGGGTTCATAAAAAATGTATCTATACAATCTATGTACGTATTTAATGAGGTGATGAAACTCCACATTGCACTCAGCATATCGGACAATTGCTGTGTAATTTTATCATGGATTAAATACATTTCATAAACATTTTAATTCAAGGATTATTGTGTTAATTATCAGCCAGTTAAAGTCATGGTACATTCTGATGTATTTTTGTAGGTTTGGGTTCTGGGAAGACCCCAGACTTCACTTTTGGGTTCTGAGTTGAAAAAGTATGGGAAACCCCAATCTATATTAATGAAAAATTATTTTTTGTTTCAAGCATCAGGAATTAAATAATGTGTGAAATATGTAAAGTGTCATTTTAGAAAATATACAGTTGTCCACTGAGGTTTCATTTGTAGTTAAGAGCATTAAAACATGTCATATTGTTTTTTATAGGTCGATTTCCTCGACTTCATGGCCTAAAACCAGAAAACCAGGACCCTCACCAGTCACTATGAGACAGAACAGAATCACACTGGACTGGAATAAAAAGGTATGCATGCATTCAGAGATCTTTGTTATTTTTACTGGTGACTCCTTTTACATAAATGGAGACCACTGTTGTTTATATAATCAATCACATAGACTTGTTTTTTAAGCTAGTATATCTCATACTTTGGGCATGAAAGACACAATGGAGCTGCCTCACTTACATACTATACTTATTGCAATGTTACTGTCCAGCCTGTTGTACATAAACAACTTGAACAGCTTGCTGTTTACACCAAATGATTTTTTAATCGCTGTGTCTCTCAGCTGTATGAATACATTTAGATGTCAGTGAAAACATGGCAGGAAGCAAAGTTTACTCTAAGTGTTGCTGTTTTGCTGATTGGATTTTCACTTTGTGGGTATAAATATTCTGTTGGTGTATTAATAGCATAAAGGGTTACTGATCTGCAGGTTAATCTTGATCAAAGGTGCCTGTAAACAGCTTAACTTTTTTTAAATCTTCTTCTAATGAGCTTCTTGACACAGATGACTGAGGCCTCTTTCCCCCTTGAGCAGAAAACAAGCATCTTTGGTGCAGAGATCACGGTGAAAACATCAGAAAATCTCCCAAAACAGACTGAGACCCCCGTGGCCCCCGTGGCCCCCCTGACCAGAAGGTTTGATTTCTTCAACACCAGCTCATCTGTCAACAGACGGTAGGAGAAATTATAATTACAAATTTTTATTTTGACTCATTACAATATTCTTACACTGAATATATTTTGACAAAAATACTGTCATTAACATATGATTAATCCTTGCCCTCTTTTTTATGTTGTGTATCCAGCTCTAACAGCAAAGAGGAGGAAGCTCTGCTTGGGATATTTGATGGTATATTTTAGATGTACTGCTTGTCTAAACGTGACATGAATATTTCATGAGCATAACTTGTTTTCTTTGTTTGTGTTCATGTTCATTGTTAAATCAAAAGTTTTAGACTGTTTTAATGTCATATATTTCTATATTCATATTGTAAATGACTTTTTCCCCTAATGTTAGTTTTAATCGTTTGTAATGTAATTTGTGTATTTATTCAATAAAGTTTGCATTTATGGGATGATTTAGTCAGTCATGGAGATTCATGATACACTGGACTGGACTGGAATAAAAAGGTGTGTGTGCATGCAGAGAGCTCTGCTACTTTTGATTGGTGACTTCCTTTACATACATGGAGACCACTGTTGTTTATATGGATGTTTACATAGACTTCTTTGTAAATTTTCTTAAAGTCAAATTTGTGATAATTGCAAAGTATTTTATGTTTTGTCAGTCGATCAGAGGTATATCTTTTAATATTGTGTGTACACTAAACACATATTTATCTCTTTATCTCAGCTTTATTCAAACCTGAGGCTCTTTAGAGAGTGTGTTATTATCAGTTCTCTTTAATTACGCTGACTCTTTCCTCTAAACAAAGCTCCTAAAAACACTTACTGGGACACTGAGAAAACTCCTAATCTAAGAGTAGCGGCAGGATTAACCTTGTTGCAATTAATCTAAAATTTAAAATTTAAAATTAAAAGTTGTCCTGGATTTAGAGAGGTAAGTAACCATAAAAGTACATCAGATTTCATTATGAATGGTTTTCATATTTTAGAAATCGTTGCAAATTTCATGTTAGAAGCAAAGTAAAATATTGTGATTTAATTAGTTTGTTTAATATAAACTGAATGATCTATCAAATAATGTGGATCAGTGCATGGGCCTTTTTCTGGTATCAAAGAAGTGGAGAGTTTGCACACTATCATTTCTGATAAACGGTTTCCATTTCATGGTGAGATAATTACTAACCCATTAGCCAACTCTGAAAATATGCCTTTAAAACTTTATTATTGCATTTTTCCTAAACTCTGACACACTGAGGACCACTATTTGCCGCATAATAAGAAACTGAGAAGCCCAGTGCTTTGCAAATACTCTTTTGGACGCCTAAAGTTGGGCTGGCACGTCTTTTCTTTGTTCAGTCGCTGATGGAGGTTGTTTTGTGAATAGGGCCATTGGTGTTGCGGCCCTCGTACAGCATAATATCGCGGGATTTGCGCTGGTGTAACGCGAGAGGTGTATGACGTCAATTTTAGCGCGGAGTTTGTTGTTGGCGGAAAAGCTTCAGCCTGAAAGTCGGAACTAATTTTTGTTTCATTGAGCTACAGACTATGATTCATGTGTATTTCTAATTTCTCTGATGGAGCATCAGTTCATGCCTGTATTGCATGTTTATGACACGTTTGTTTGAGTAACTATTGCACTTTACGACCAACTAAAGCGGTGAGTATCTTTTTTTTTGCCGAACAAGTTAGAACGTTAGTTAGCTAACGTAAACGTAGCCTGACGGGTTGTACTGTAGCTTACAGTAAGTTAGCAACGTATGCTAGTTTAGCTGTGTATATTCATATAAAAGTGCCAGGTAACCATATAACTTGATACAGTCGGTTGTTTTCAAAAGTGAACATCTCTCTCCATACACTATCATACTTAACGTTACTTGCTAAAGTTAAGATGAATGTGACTCGCTGTGGTGGTAATAATGACAATGTTTCCGGTTTAGTCTAACACTTCTAGTTTCTTTAAGATTTCTTTTAAATTTTCTTTCCGTCTTTTCAGATGGCGTTGTCACCTGTCTGCCCCGAAGCTGTCAGCACAGACGGATGTGTTATTAAAAGTGACAGAGGTCAAAGAAGAAGCAAAGTGCCAAGTAAGTTGGACGCTTTCTGACATTTAACGATAGATGCATCATAACATTAGCGAATAACTTGTCGTGTTAAAAACTAGATTAAAGAGGCAATGCTAGTATTGTATAAACGCTTCTGTACTTTAGATAGGCGTGTATTTATAGCCTGCAGTGTATGTACATCAAAAGTGAAAAGAGGCTAAGAAGTGGTGAACAAACATGGATGATTTAATATTCCAAAGCCTTGACTCACCCAAATAATAATAAAATTTTCATCTGTATCACTGTTACACAAAAAAACCCCAAACAGTTCTGACTCTTCAGATGTCATTTTCTTTTATGATAACAAATATCAAAAAATTTACAAAGGTCAAGGCTATTATAGACTCAAAAACACATGATTGCTCAGACTGAAAACAAAACACAATGACAGAAGGCATGTCAGCCATGTAAAATAAAACAAATAAATACATTTTAAAAAAGAGGAAACAGTTAGGGACCAGCTGTGCTACTTTTGGTTTATCAGGACGTGAAAGCAATTTGGCGCCGAATCAGTATGATCTGCACTATTTATCTGCCAAAATGTTATTATTTGAATGGTCACATAATATAAATATCTCAATATGAGTTGATAATTTATCTGCACAAATAACTGTCAACCTGTGACATGTTCTTTTTTTGCCAGTCTCAGTCTGAGTGAAAAACTTTGTACATCGGTGACAGCTCTTTTTTCTGTTTTCCTCCAGGAGACGTGGAGCTGGACATTGAGTTTCTCTACAAAGCTGTTCCTCAGCTGACAAAGGTTTTCCGCATCATAGACAAAATCGGAGAAGGTAACGTTAGATGTTCGTCATAGCTTTTGTCCCAACTTGCAATTTGACGTGTTTTCGAGAAAGATAAAGTTTAAGTGAAGATTAAAGCAGTTGTCACTCTTTCACCTCACTGAATTCACTGAACAAGAGTTGATGTGTTCATGACTTGTGTATTGGTTCATCAGGTACGTTCAGCTCAGTGTATCTTGGTGAGGCTCAGATGCGAGATGGGAGGAGAGAGATGTTTGCCCTGAAGCACCTCATCCCAACCAGCCACCCAACACGCATCGCTGCCGAGCTTCAGTGTCTCACTGTTGCTGGGTGAGTCCAAAATGTTTTATGTATTTAATACTGTCAGTGGTCCAAAATTGTTGCTAAAGTCACTTTTCAAACACCTTAATTTGATCTCTATCACAATATTTTGCTGTTGTGTTTCATGATTGTAACATAATAACATAAACAAAATAGTCATAATGATAATCAGCCTTTTACAGGGGATTTTTAGGGAGTTTTCTTTGAAGTTTATCACTTAGTTTTTCCATGTTTCTGCCAGATAAATGTTCACCTCTTCTCTACTTTTGTTGTGTTATTTGGCTGTTTAAAGTGCTCAGAGATTTCATGTATGTAATGCAGTTAGAGGGCTAGAGGTCTCTATACTTAATTACTTTTATAAATGCAAAAATCATGTTACAGTGTTAACACATTTTCATAAGCAAATTTTAAAATAGCGAATGAAAGAGGTCTTCTTTTTCAACGCTGTTTTGTCTCTTGCCTTATAGGTAATTTTTATGCTGTAGCAAATCGGTGTGTGGGTTCTTCATTTATCTAATGTTGTATGATTCAGCCGAACCTACACGCTTCCATACACTGATGACTGGTTTGGCAAGATACTCATTTGGATGCAGAGAAATGTGCATTTGTGGTTGATCAGTGTGTTTTTTTAAAAAAAATTATGATTCTTGGAAGAAAACAGACAACATTGATGTCATCGCAGAGCAACATCAGTTCTGTTGTCTCACCACGTCTTTTTTTTAAAATCCTGCCTCACATTGCAGTGGCAGCAACAATGTGATGGGGGTGACGTACTGCTTCAGGAAGGAGGACCATGTGGTGATTGTCATGCCCTATATGGAGCATCAAGCTATTGTGGTACGAGCAATGTCACACAATGCAAGCATGTAGCTACTGCTTTTCAGAAACAAACAATTTTTTGTTGGAAAATTCTGTAATGTGATCTTTACTTTAAAGGACCATGCCAGTGTTACTACATTTCATTGTCCTTTGTCAACATCGGCCACATAGGTCACATAAACCCCGCATATTTTCATCTATGAAGTATTGTGTTTGTTTACATTTTGTCCATATTCAATAAATTTAACAGGAGGTATCTGAAAATGTGTGATGTTGGTTAAAAAGAACGTCTGTGTCAAATTCATTCTTCATGCTGACATACAAGCCAGGAAGGCAGCACTCGTAAGGAACTATTTTTCCAGACGCAATAACTTTTGTCTCAATGCTCCCCTCTACCTCTCTCGTTTAGCATTTTTGACCAAATAAATGCAGACGTTCTCTTTAGAAAAGTGAATTACCTATACCTAGCAACTTTCACATGTCCTATAATGTTTCTATAGTCTGTTTCAGCATGAATGACGGAGAATTAGGTTTAAAAATGCAGGCTGATATCTACTAATGTATACACATAGTTGAATTTTAACAACATTTGTAGAAGATGGGGCGATCTCTGCTAATGGTGAGTAGTCAAAAATACACTGGCATGCTCCTTTGAAGCTTTCTTGATCTAAGTCTTATTTCTGTGTTCACTGAAATGTAATCTAAATCTTACGAATCAATCAAAATGTTTTTATCAGGACATCATTGGCTCACTGAGCTTTGAAGAGGTCCGTCTGTACATCTATCACCTGTTGAAGGCCCTGAGACACATCCACCAGTTTGGTATCATTCATCGAGATATTAAACCGAACAATTTCCTCTATAACAGGAGCAGCAAAATGTGAGTAGTCACACAACTCTGTAATATGTGCAGCTGCATTATTTTTTCTTTACCACCCCAATAAGAAAAAAGTTGGGATGCATAGATAAAACAGAATGTGATCATTTGCTAGTCCTCTCTGCTGCACCTGTCTCTCCCAATCTGACTCACAAACTCTTTGAGTCCGTGGGGGGAGGAATACTCAAACGCAACAACAGCCCTAGAGCCTTGCAAATCTTTTGCATGTTTCCAACAAGTTGGGACAGGAGCAACAAAAGACTGGGGAAGCTGTGAAAAGCTAAAAAAAACCCCACCTGTTTGCGAACAAACAACAAAGCAACCGAAAATAAAAACACAACTGTAAAAAGAAGAAACATGACGACATGGAGAAAAAAACACAACAACAACAAAAAAAAAACACAAACGCAAAAAGAAAATAGTTGAAATGGTTGTGTTTTTCCTTTTGTGGTTTGTTGTTCTTTGTTTCTGTGGTTGTGTTTTTTCTTTTTGCAGTTGTGTTTTCGTTTTGTGATTGTGATTGGCACTTCAGGGCTACCAGAGAAATCAGATGCAAACCTAAAATGTCATTTGGCATTTTATTTGTTATTTGGAAGTTTTTCACCTCCCTGTGTAGTTTAGCTGCGAGGGTAAACTTGTGTTTGTGGCCCTGAAACAGGTGAACTTTGGAAATCCTGAATGAACGCATAGCACCTAAAGTGGGATTCATTTCTCTCTTTAAAATGTGTGTGTAGGTATGCGCTGGTGGACTTCGGTCTGGCTCAGGGAACAGCAGACACTCAAATTGAGCTGCTGAAGGTGGTGAGGCAGAGGCCATCGCAAAAAGGTGGAGGGTCCACTGGGAAACAGGAAACCACGCAGCGAAGCAAAGCACCACCTAGACTCCCTCCCAAAACCACCACAGCCTCCACCTCACTACCTGTGCCTCCACAGCAATCCACAACCATACCACCTTCCTCCTCTTCCTCCACCACCACATCCTCCTCAGCTTCTCGGAAAGCACTGGTTAAAAAAGCACGTTCTGTCACGACCACCGTCACCTCCTCCACCTCTCGCACAAGGCACACAAAGGTGTCAGCACTATGTCACTTTTTTTTTTTTTTAAACCTTTACTGGTGTTTTTGAGCTTTTTGTTGTCTAGTGAAAACAGGATTGTACATTAGTGTAATGGTGTGTTTATGGGAGATGAAGGATGTTTGAGTATGTTTTTGTCATCTGCTTTCAGCTAAATTCTCCTTTTAATGTTTGTTATATCTAGGATTTGACAGTGTTACGCAAAGTGCCACGACCTGTGTTTGGAGAGAGGAACCTGAACAGCTGCACTCCAGCTCCATCCACAACCAAACAAGCTGCAATTAAGACAGAGGTAAGCCAGATTCAAAGTCGAGTTTTGAAGAACAACATATTTCACTTGGTTTTAGGTATTTGACCACTGAACACCAAAGATGGCTTTAATTACTTATTTTTCCCAAGTTGTTTGACTTCTGTTGTATTTTAGCGTACTATTGATTCTAACAGAAAGTTTTTCACTGTTAGGCAGAATTCTTTTTCATCCCCTACAAAGAGAAAAAGAGAGGAGAGAAATTTCTCTGTGTAGTTATTGTATTTGTTCCTCATAAAATTCTTTATTCAGCTGGTTAAGCCTGGCAAAACAGAGGACCCAGCCAGCCGTAGGCATTCTTCAGCCAGCCGGGGCGCACTGCCCGTCAGGACACAGAGCAGCAGTCAGAAACCTCAGAGGAGCGTACAGCAGAGCCTCACGTGTAACTGCTACCAGACCGATCGTGTCTGCAACATCTGCATGTCCAGGTACAGGAAGAAAGAGAAAACCAATCATTAAGAGACACTTTTAGGCAACACATCCATTTAATGATTTTTTTTTTTGGCTCTTTTCTTGATGATTTGTACCCCCTCAAACTCCTGCTTCATCTTTTTTACTGACAAATAGGAAGCAGCAGGTGGCTCCCAGGGCAGGAACTCCAGGCTTCAGAGCACCAGAAGTCCTCACAAAGTGTCCCAACCAGGGAACAGGTTGATATCTCTAACCACGATTATTATACATGGTCGATTTCCAGACAGATACAATGTGAGAACAAAACTTCAAAAACTCCACAAAAGTTGTCGCTTATGAACAAAACCGTGCAACGCATGGTTTATGTGCAATAGGAACAGTTTTGGAAATTTTTGATCGCACCTTATGAAGTGAAAGCTGTGTAAATACCTGGCACAAGCTTAAAACTCAACATGTCCACTCACACAGAACATATTCATTCACCTCGCTCACGCTTACATGCACTGTTGTGCTCTCCTCTGTCTTTTCTTCGTGTACTGCAGCCATAGACGTGTGGTCAGCTGGTGTAATCCTGCTCTCACTGCTCAGTGGCCGTTACCCGTTCTTCAAAGCCAGCGATGACCTGATCGCGCTCACTCAGATCATGACCATATGCGGCTCCAGGGAGACCATCAAAGCTGCCAAGGCCTTTGGTTTGTACTTTTTTCTTCATGAACTGATCCTTCTGCTTCTGGTTTGTGAATAATCCAGCAACACAAGTTATCACCATAAGCAATCTTTGCAACAGTGTAGGCGAACTGAATTTAAATGTTTCTGGCTGAACTTGCTTCAGGTAAGGCAGTGGTGTGCAGTCGAGAGCTGCCTCGCCAGGACCTCAGAATACTGTGTGAGACGCTGAGAGGGCAAAGACCGTCACCTGATGATGATGTCACACCTCTTCCCGAAGCCAACAAAGAATCCACTGCCACCCGCCGTCACAAGATCCAAGATGACACACCCACACATCGTCTCACTGAAGAAACATTCAAGCAAGATCAAACGCCGCCGCACCGTCAGGAACATTCAGGGAGCACAGACACCACTCGCCTCGCAGCGCAGAGCTCAGAGACAGTCTGCAAGGTGGAGGAAGATGAGCGGGGCTGGGACAGAGTTCCTGATGAGGCCTATGACCTGCTGGACCGGCTGCTGGACCTGAACCCTGCTACCAGGATCACAGCTGCTCAGGCCCTGCAGCACCCTCTGTTCAAAGGCCTGTGAAAACTACAGACCCTCAGGGAACTGACATTAACACAACAGGAACTCATGGCTTCATAGACTTTGGTCAAGATGAAATAAACTGGATGATACAACGATAAAAGGGAGTTAAACCTTATGTTTACATAACAAATTGTAACCAAGCAGAGGAGGATGTCTGTCCCCTTGTAAGAAAGAATTGTGCTGCTGTGCCAGAGATCTTTGGAGCAAAGTGGAGAAAAGCTGACATCCCCGAACGAGAGAACTTCTGCTACATTTCAGTGAGGGGAAATAAAATTCTCCGACAATTTTCTCTCCCATCACCCCACATTAAATGCTTCATATATTTTTATATTAGTATCCATTAGGACGGGTGTCACTTGCTGGTTAACAGACCTGCAGTAAAGAGTAAAAGGTTGTGTTTTTAGGCAGCTTTGATACAGTGTACTTTAAGAAGGGGCATTTAAATGTTTACTGTCGCTACATCCAAGACAGAAAGGCATCGACTTAAGGCAATTTATTGCCAAACTCATGGCTGTTTTTATCTGATGTTGTACAGTTTCATAATAATTTAATCTACAAGCTGTTTGCTGAAATAAATATTCAACCCTGAAGGTTCCTGGTTTTCTCTGTGAATAATCAGACACTTGCAGCTGTGAGCTGTCTGACTGCATTGCTTTTTAGTTAAAGGTTCTTTACTTTGAAGATCAAAAGAGAAAAACACATTACTTAAGGAGTTCTGTTATAAACGTAGACCACATGCTGTGAGCTTAAGTGACACCGAAGTCAAGTTTGTCCTTTGTTTGAAATCCTTGTATTTAAAACTGAAGACAGTCACTGTTCTGTCTGAATGGATTTGTCAGGAGAGAACAGTGTGCAGGTTTGAACATTGTTGAACATTGTGTCACACTGCCACACGTTACCACTGAGTATGAAAGAGCTTTTTATCTCAAGGTGCGTTTGAATTGTCTGCATTTTATTCATGTGAGGATGAATGTGATGCTGTATGAGTGTAGCAGCTGAGTTAACTTAATAATAAAAATGTTCAGTCTGACTCATTCTACTTTAGATTCTCTAATAAAGGGAAAAACAAAGCGAGCAGCTGCCCTTTATTTTGTCGTGTCTTACACATACTGTGCATCATATATTTAATCCATAAAAGTAATTTATAAAGGAATAAAAAAAGAAAGGAAAAAAAAAACCAACAGTTGTCTATGATTCAGCTGTTTGTTTTTTTGGTGACAGTAAATTCAGGAGGACTGTCAAAGTGTAATTAACATACCAATAAAATGATAAATATTTTACCATAGTGAAACAAATTATTATTTCTCTATACTAGGTAGTTGTTATTACTTTAGGGGTTAATTTAGTGAATAGCATCACAAATGTAAAAATTAATAATTATGCTGAAGGAACATTACAGTATGCTGTTTTTAAAGTGTGGGTCCAGTATTTGTGTTTATTTAGAGGATATTGTTATTCAGAGGATTCCTACTGGTGTTTCCAATCAAAATAAAAATAATCAAATTTTGTTAAAGTACAAATGTCTTAGCTTCAAAATGCTTTTATGCCAAACCCTCTAAGAAACGCTTCCCTACTTGACCTTATGTAGCTTCATATGATGCTGCCCTGTATATATATATATATTTTTTTTTGGAGGACTTTATGAGTCTTTATTGACAGGACAGCTGAAGAATTGGACTGGAAAATGGGCGACAGAAAGGGGATGATGGGATGAAATCGAACCCGGGGCTGCTGCAGCAAGGACACGGCCTTTGTACACTGGGTGCCTGCTTTACCAGCTTAGCTACCAGGATGCCTCCTGTTACTTCAAATAAACCATCAGCCTGTAACCTATGTCACCGCTTTTCATCAGCAGCTGAGTTAAGTCATTAAGTTTCATTTAAAAACCTGGAAAAGAACACAGATGGGAGTCGACCCCCAGGATAAATCACACTTATGAGTATAAACGATACACTGCTTTATTTTACCTGGTTACAAAAGTTTTTTGTACATCAGGGAAGTGATACAAACCTCCCAGTCATTTTTTGGACATTTTATAAACACTGTAAGCAACATTTTACAGAGTTACATAATTCAGAATAACCAGCAGATCTGCTGAAACAATTAAAAACATACACACGCAAAAAAAAACCAAACAAAAACCAATACTGCTGGACTGTTTAGAATAACGGATCCACCACTGATGCTGCTCACCATTCAAACAAAATACACCAACCGTCAGCACAGCTGAATGTATTTTCCTGAGCTGATGATGATCTGTTGGCACTACTCGACGCCTCGGTTTAAAGTTTCTCCTTCACCTCCGTGAGCTCCTCTATTCGCACCAGCACGCTCTCGATCATGTCGAACGTGTGCAGAGCCGAGTGCAGAGCCTGAAAGGACACGTGGGCATTCGTCCAGGTCAGTGCGGCACAAACACACAACCCCGAGCTGTTTGATTGTTGCATGAATATGAAACATTCACTGACCTGAATCTGTGACTCTGATGTCACGTTTGGCAGCTTCTCGTCACCGACGGACACAGAGAGCACCGACTCCTCTGTGGAAAACACACATTCAGGCTGTCAGAACACTGCTGAACCTGAAAAACATGACTTACATAATAGCACATATGCAATAGTCAGAGTTTCTGCTTAAATGTACAACTTGCAATGTCTACTGCAAGAGGTCTTAATATCAAAACAACGAAAACTTAAGATGTAGTTCCATGTCGAGTTCACCGTCATTTTGTAACTGGAAATCAACTGTAAACAATATTTTAGAAATGGAAAGAATAACTTATAAAAACAGAAATCATCAATCTGAATATTTGAAACGATGGAACAGGTGTTTTGAATAAGTGGAAATTAAAGACACTGAAAAGTCATAAAGGGGTAAACAATGTAATTCATACATCAACATGCTAACCCTTTTTTGCCTGTCTATTTTTTTTCCTGACCATTTTCATAAGGTCTTAATTGTAGGAGTCTTACTCTGTTTATCTTTCATGAGGCTCTTTTCTGAGTTACTTTTATGTACATGATCTATTTATTTATTTTCTTTGCTTTTGTCACTTCATTATAAAAAAAAATAAATAAAAAATTGTAGGAATTATATAACATGATCAATACAAAAAGTTAAATTGTATATGTTTTGTTTTGGGGTTTTTTTGGAAATCCTACAATAAAGCATAAAAAAAAGATGTAGTTCCATGTCAGAGTAGTGGGGAATCATGGGATTTACTTAGTTCATTGTTTCACAGCCAAGACTGCAGGTGAAAATCTCTTTAAGTGACACAGGCAGAAATGTCAACAGATGTGTTAATGTACTGAGGTTTGGTTTCGTCACTTTTACAAACTTCCTCCCTCGCTCTGACTGCTGTTTACCCTGAAGTTGGTGACACTGGGACTAAATGAAAAGCACTGTTACTTTGAATAAAATTTCAGATTCTTCTGGTTTAAACACTGCTGAAAACATTTAGGATAATCTAAGTACACAACCTAAGAAAATACACCAAAAAGATAGTCTTCTTTTGACATTCTCATGCAGCTAATGTCACATATTGTAAGTACTGTATTAGCAGTGATGTTATTACGAGAAAGTTGTCTGTCTGTTGTTCATGAGTGGTTTGACAAAGATTGGCCTGAAATAGACGTAAGTGTCAGTGCTAAGTAGCGAGCGTTAATCTGACCTTTGACCTTGCTGCTCTTGGTCTCCATGGTGTTGTGGAGCTCCCTCTCGTAGTGAGCTCTTGACATGTTCACTCCAACACGCAGCGGCTTTAGGAACGTATCTTCTATTTTGTACAGCTCAGTCCAAATCCCCGTCTGCAAGACCAAAACAGCAGCAGGAAAACACAGGGAGAGAAGTTTATCGATGCACTCTGAGAAACATGTAGGGGGGATGTTTGGATGTCCTGACAGGCGACTGACAGAGTGCCCTGATATTTACGGGATGGGATCACTCGTGCTGTAAAACTCACCTGGTTCTCTGTCACCTTGTCTCTGATGACGAGGTAACGCAGCAGGTTCAGAGACTCCATAACTCTGTTTAAAACAATACAAAAAGAACAGCATGGAAATGACACTTTTACAAAACAATCCAAAATTACTGTCAACTCATTTATCTGAGTTTAATGATCCAGTTATACCTTGAGGACGTTGAGTCATGATTGTTTAGTTAAGCATAAAAAAGAAGGCAACTTTAAATCCTTTCTTTTATAACTCACTTTTTCCTCCTCATTTATACAAGTTTGTGTGATAAAGCTGCTTTTGTGATTTTTGTGACTTTTCATTGAATTTATCATACAAAAAATTGCCCACAGGGTTTCTTGCAAAGAACAAAAGAAGAAAAAAGCACAGAAAACACTCACAAAAAGAAGAATAAGGATGTCCTAAGCTTCTACAGAGGATGGCAGT
Source organism: Naso brachycentron (assembly GCA_029874485.1). NCBI lineage: Eukaryota > Metazoa > Chordata > Actinopteri > Acanthuriformes > Acanthuridae > Naso > Naso brachycentron. Next base: position 7,754,844 of record JAQFJA010000004.1, read on the forward strand.
GCTATATATATTACAACTACTGATTTTTCTGTGAGAGAAACATCCCTAAAAAAACGATTCAAACATTGTTTTATCATTGGAGGCTCAGGGGAGAAACACGAGTGTTTTATGATCTTTTGAGATAACCATGTTCTGACAAAGACAGGGTCATCCGTTAATAAAAATAAGGTGGGTTGTAGGGCTGGGCAATGTATCAATATAGTATCGTACTGTGATACGTGACAAAATATTGTGACAGATTTTGGATATTGCTATATTGTGATATGGCCTACGTGTTGTCTTTTCCTGGTTGAAAAGGCGTCATTACAGTAAAGTGATGTGATCTTCTGAACTAACCAGACTGTTCTCGTTGTTGTTTTTTTAAAGATATTTTTTGGACTTTTTATGCCTTTATTGCTTGGATAGGACAGCTGTAGAGTGGACAGGAAACAGGGGAGAGAGAGGGGGAATGACATGCAGCAAAGGGCCACAAAGTGGAATCGAACCCGTGACCACTGCGGTGAGGACACAGCCTCTGTACATGGGGCGCCTGCTTTACCACCTGAGCCACCGGACGCCCTGATTTCATTGTTCTTTTATTTATCTTTACCCTTGTATCCACATTACAGATGATTATTTATCAAAAAAACATCATTGGGTCAATATGTTGTGTAATCACCACTAGTCATCTTTACAATACTGTCTCAGTATCAAGGTATTTGGTCAAAAATATTGTAATATTTACTCATTTTGTCACCTTAGCTTCTCCCACCCCTTAGAGTGTGCAAGTTGTCAGTCACAACCTACGTGACCAACAATCATCAATATTGATATCGACTGATATGAAACTTCACTATCGTGGTAGCGTTTTCAGCTGTATCAACCAGGCCTAGTTGGTTGCTTAAAAATCAAGCACTTTTAGATAATTCAACATGTCACTTTGCAACCTTTAACTGGAGAGTGAATATTGAAGACCATTTCTGGAGAATGATGAAGAAAGGTACCCACAGTTATGCTAAATTTAGTACAGTTTGAACTAGCATTCATCACAATGTTTATGATGGGTGCTTCCTACTTTTATTTGTCTATTTTAAAAGAATTCTATAACATACAAAGTCTATTTCCAGGTAAAAAATTATGTTTGTATATGCATGTACATATATACAGTAAAAGTAAATACAGTTTTGTATCCTAGGCTCGCTTTTAAAGCAACACTACATAACTTTGACCGTGACCCATGGCTTTGAAAAATGAAACTTAACGATGCATGTTATTACGTCACACAAAACAGCAATTTTAGTGAAAGTGGGTCATATTTTATGGAGGAAATGTCCTCTGGTTTTCCCTCTGATGTCCTCTGACTACTCTGTCCGTCTGCAGCCTTTGATTTAGCGGAGCTGTCCCCAACAACTACGTGACGCTGCAGCTGCAGCTTTGTCCTGCAGGCAGCCTACATGTTGCTGTCAGGAGCCTCTGTGAACCGCAGAGTTAAAGCGGAGCAGTCGTAGGTCATCAGAGGAAAAACCAGAGGACATTTTCTCCATAAAATATGACCCGGTTTTACTAAAATTGCTGTGATGTGCGACATAATAACGTGCATCATTAAGTTTTGTTTTTCGAAGCCACTGGTCAAAGTCAAAGTTACATAGTGTTGCTTTAATACTATTTCTGTTTTACTATTTGCTGTATTCATCTCATTAAACATAATCAAGCCCACGCTTTACTGCTAATTGCACATTATCTTGTATTTTTCAAATCGAATTGAAAGGAGACAGAAGTTCACCTTGATATTTATTTCAAGCATCTTGTTCTCTCACCCACTGCATGCTGGGACAGGTTTCAGCCCTCTGCAACCTGGAGCAAAGTCAGTGGTGTGTGACGTGTGTGCTCACCTGTCCAGGTACTGCAGGAGGTCAGTCTCTGGGCCATCGGGCAGACTGAGAACTTTACGCAGCAAAGGCAGCAGGTGAACTCCCTCGAACCAGACGTTACCGTTACCGGGCTGAGGAGACAAAGACACAAAGACAGACTTTAGTTTCAGTTTTGTACGGGAGATGCTGCAGATACTTTAGTTACTCTGTCGAAAATGGCAACAGAGCTAAAAGTCACGAGGAAATTCAAAACGCCATCTCACCTGCAGTGCAAAGTCGATCTGATTCTTGATGTTCTTGATGACGTAGCCTTCGACTCCTGAGTGATTACCAGTTTTCAGCATGTACCTGAAACCAGACGACCCGTAAAAGTCAATCCGCTGGAAGGCGGAACAGGAAGAGACATTTCTGATGACTTTCATGGAGGGGAGGTGGAGCTTACAGGAAAAATCGGTACTTTGCTTCAGTATTAAACTTATCAATGCTCAGCTGGAAAACCCTCAGACCTCTGGTTCTCTGTGGAAAAAGATGCAAATATTTTAAGAAATATGCATGTCAAATCAATTCTATGCTATAATAAGGCAGAAAAGACACTAAGTACAGTATTTATGGCATTACACTTCTTGTGATCTACTAGAAGAAAGACTTACCAAATCATGCCTTGGACATAACGTCATGACCTTCACCAAGTTCTGCAAACAAATGAAATCATGATGGAGCACGACATAAAATGCACATCCGTAAAGCTTCACCTGATGAGAATTCCAGCAGAGTGAAAGCTGAGCTTTGTCTGAGTAACTGTGCTCACCTGTGGGACTGTGCGGAAGGTTTTGACCTCCAGCAGATCTGCAGGCAGGCTGCCATTGTCCACCCGCACCAGACTCTTCTCATACAGCTCCTGTGTGATGTCACAGCAAATGTTTCAACATTTAATTATTAATCAAATTTTCAAAATTACACTTGATGCTTTTGCAGGTGCGGATATAGGATGGTGGCGTCTGTCAGTCTGTCGGTTAGTGTTCATCTAAAAACACATCTAAGCCCAAGTGCAGCTAAGGCAAACAAATAACAGTTAACAGTGAAAAAAGTTGAGCCTGAAAGATCTTTAAATGTCTGCTGCATAGGAGGTAACTTAATACTAAACTTATTAATTGAGCAAATGGGTTTATGAGCTTCTGTGTGTCCCCCGAGGAAGTTTACCTGAGGTTGACCACAACAGCTGTAAAATTAGACTTTTTACAACAGCTGAAAAAGTCCGGAAGGTTACAGAAAAATCAGCTCTTTTTTATTATATCACCAAAGAAATTCTCCAGAATGCTGCAAAAATAGATAAACCCTCCATGTTTCAGTCTGACTCACCAGTCCTTTCTGGATCCTCGACTCCTCAGTTCTGTAAGTTAAATAAAGTTCAGAAAAAGGTCAGGGAAGTTCAGCTCAAATACACAGTGCACACAAACATAAACTGGTAGATCTAAATCTGTATTTACCCAGTGTGGAAGTTACCTATTTATGTGGTGTGTGAGAGGTGGCTACATAAAATTTGTTTAATGAATAAAGAACAAAAGGAAAGAGATCCTGCACACTGTTAAGAGCTTGCAATATAGAAC
>JAQFJA010000004.1:7795078-7813780 GCA_029874485.1 Naso brachycentron
TTCAAAAATTACAAAATACAAGTGCTTTTGGAAATGATCAAAACCTTTTATAAAAACTAAAGAATAATTTTGAGACTTTTGAGCACCTTCAGCACGCACCAATGGCCATGGGGCTAAATCTTAAAAAACACGTAGTAAATCAGAAAGTAATGAAAGCTAATTCGCTTTGTTGGTTTTAGTCTTTTCATGAAATTTGCTAAAACTAAAAATATAGAAGATCACCAGCCTTTTCCTTCAAAGGTCCACTCCCTGTTTATGTTTTGGTGCTCAGCAGCAACCTTAACATGACAAAATGAAGGAGCGGATCTTAACTAGTGCAGTTTGTTACACTTCAATCTGGAGTTTTTACACAAAAGTCCCCCTTAAACAGAATAAACTCTTCTCTGATGAACCTTGTCATTGTCTGTCAGTATGATTTTGTGGTAAAAACAGCAATTTGGTCTCTACACTCTTGAGACTGAGAACAGGAAAATGTGTTTGCCAGTTTGTTTTTCCAGAAGTGCCCCGGTAACATTCCTCTGTGGTGAATATTACAATACATTACAATGTGGCTGCATGATCTGTTTTAAGTGTGACTGATGGCAACATGCTGTCATTCAGTTTTAGTCTCTTCAAAGTTCTCGCATGTTAATTCCAGGCTCCTAAAATTCTGAGCCTGGGCTAGAGGAGGTAGAGTCTCTTTGAGTCTGACCAGTCTTAAGTGTTAAGAGTTGATAAAATTTACTTCATTAAATTTGCTACTCCTAAATCACAGCATCTTTAACACTCAGCTCCACATGAGGAACTGACTGACATGATTTCAGAAGGACTTCCTCTCCTCGTCATGAGTCCTTGGTGTGTGAGATCTGTCTCCACAGCAGAGCTTTCAGGTTGTTGAGGATAAGCGAGTGCTCCATGTTCATCTGTCCAGCATTGCCTTTCAGAGCCATACAGGCGTACAATTGCCTCTCCAGCTCCTCTCTCAGCCCCGACGGCGCCCCACGCAGCAGGTAGTCCTTCAGTGCACTGCATGCTTTTGCTAAGTTTGGCTGAAATGGCTCCTCCCTGCACCGTTTCTCTGACACATCACATGACGTCTGGCAGTCGACCCCATACACACAGTCGCTGTCTGTCTCACACTTCTGCGCCCGCATGGTGCGCCTGAACTCATCTTCGGGAACCACAGCTCGGGTGTTAGTCAGACGGAGCTCGTGGCGGTCGGTGTAGCCAAAGTGCGCCGCAGCGAGATCGCAGATCAGAAAGCTGCCGTAGGTGCCGTGAAAGATATCCTCCACCAGCTCCAGTAGACCCATGGAGATCTTAGCTTTGCGTGGCCATGATGGGGTGAACCACTGATCCATAGTGCGCTGCAAACTGCTGGGCACCCAGGATGCCATCGGCCACGGGAGAGGCAAACCGTACAGGGGCCCGTACTGGACTCGCTCCGTCATGTACAGGTCGCCGCAGTAGCCGAGGAGGCGAGGAGTATGTCCACGGTCCTGGAGCAGCAGGCCCAGCAGCACCTCAAAAACAAACGGATGAGGTAATTTCATGTTTGGAGACAACAACATATTTTGTGCCACAGATAACTGGTCAGAACAGTTGTTCATGTCTTCTTCAGTGGCTTGTTATTTTACCTCGTCCATCTGCAGGAGAGCCCACGTAGAGCGGGCTTCTGGCAGTGACACCCGTCCATCTTTGTTGCCATCGGCAACGGAGAGGATTTGGCTGACGAGGCTGGCGAGGTTAGCCTGCTCTCCAAGCTTGGACTGGTGGAAGGAGACGGACAGACACTCAGAGGGGGATGTTTCAGGCTTTAGTCTGTCTTGTGAAAGACTAAAATATTTGAGTCTGTATGGCTGGCTCAAGTCCTTTACCTTGAGGTGATTAAAAACCATCTCTCTGAACTTCTCCACCGACGTGCCTCTGGTGGGCTTGTCGAACACAGGCGCTTCTCTCCGTGGCTCCGGCTCCTCGCCCAGCTCGTAGTGCACAACTTCCCCCAGCCTGCAGCGGATGATCCCATCATGGTCTCCCCAGCTTCCTGTGTATACCTGCCAAACAAGAAGGCAAAACAAACTTTAAAAAGCCGAACACAGAGTAGCAAAGTTCAAGTTTAACAGAAAGTAAACTTAATTTCCGACCTGGTTATTTGGCAGTGTAGAGAGACACCTGCTCATGTAGAGTGTTTCTTTGTCACACAAACTGCTGCAGGCAGAGCCATCGATGATCCCCTTCCTGTATTTATCACACTTGGAGAAAATGCAGGAAAGTGTGATTTAATAATTGTATGCACCCATCAAATAAGATCCTGAAGGAATATTACTTTTGCAGGTCTCAAATAGAGAACACACAGAAATCAGTTTATATCCAGGTATGTCCAAAAACCAGGTGTTTCTCATACAGAAATTTTTTTACAAAATAAAACATTCATATTACAAAAATCATTCAGAAAAGTGTCTAAATAAAAAAAACCAACAAGCTGAACAAAGCCAGTGCTCACAATGGCGTTCTTGCACTCGTGTCCTCTGCACAGTTCTGTGTAGGCGGAGTATTGCACATAGATCACCCAGCTCCCCACCAGCACAGTCAGCCATGTGAGGAACAGGTACTTCACACGCACAAAGGAGATCCGAGCCTATAGAGAGCGAGCAGAAACAAACTCTTAAGATTGATGCAGATCCTGAAAATATACCCGGCTTCCACGCAGAATGACAAAGAACAGCTCGGTCCAACAATCGTTATAATAAACTGACTGATAATCTATGCATCCAGTTGATATGCTGCTCCTTCGGCAAGTTATACAGGTCGAGTGTACTGAAAGGGTGTGGATGCATGCAAGAAATTAGCACTCCATGATCAAACCTGATTACATAATAGGCTGCCATGGTAACAGCATGGGGGTGTCCCATAACAAGGTGATGGCTGGCTGATTTGTTACCAACAATAGCTCAGTAAGCTGAAACACAGTTCAGGTGTTGCAGATGCAGCAGTTCCAGTGAGCCATTGTGATTATGGCACTTTAAAAAAAAAAAAATTAATTACACCCTGTGTCACAGGATGCACACATCACATGTCTCACAATGCACCTTTGGACAGAGGTCCTGTTGTTTCTGCGACATTGTGCAAGCTGATGCAGTTAGTAAGGTATTTTCCACTGTGACAAACACAGACATGCAGTAATAGAAAGTCAGACTTCTTCTCTCCGAAAGAAACTTCACATTGGTGACATTCTGGACACCTGAATCTGAATTTAAGACAATATAGTTTAATACAACACAAGATACACGGTACATACAAAGGCCGCGTCAAGAGCTTGTTTACTTTACCTTTTAAAGAACTGAAAGGATCATGCCAGTCTATTTTTGACTTCTTACCATTGGCAAAGATTGCGCCAAACCTCTACAAATGTTTGTGTTTTAAAATTTGACCATGTGTTTACTTTAGTAGATCTAACTACATTTTTAAACCCCACTGCCATACGTGTTGAAACAGGGTATAGAAACACTACAGGACATGTGAAAGTTGCTAGATATGGGAAACTCACACTTTTCAAGAGAATGTCTGCATTTATTTGGTCAAAAATCACTAATTGAGAGAGAGAGAGAGGAGCCGGGAGCCGTGGAGACAAAAGTTATTACCTAGAAAAGTAGTTCCTTTCAAGTGCTTCCTTCCTAGCTCAAATATTAGCGTAAAGAAGAATTTTGACATAGATGTTCTTCTTAACAAATGTCGCATATTTCAGGTACTTTCTGTAGCGTTTATTTAGTATGGACAAAGTGCAAACAAACATGATGTCTAACAAATATATTTTGGAAAAAATTTGTGGGGTCTACGTAAACTATGTAGCCGATGTTGACAAAGGACAATGACAAGTTGTAACACTGGTATGATCCTGACATGCATTTACTCTTGAATACCAAGAAATAATAGTTTAGGACTTCACTCATTCATTTATGTTAGAAAATAGAACCACAAGCAACTCAAGCAGATGTGTCTGTTTTATTGGGATGAACTGACAAATCAGTTAATCAAATGACCATTTTAGCAGTCAGTGACTTCTGCAATGTAATCAAATAAAAAGATGAAGAACAGTCAGTTGTTGGAAGGCGCAGTGGAGCAGCAATAAAGGAATTTAGGTCAAATTTGCTCTGTAAGCCACAGTCTGTGACTTTCGCAGTTAGTTTTTTCTCCGAGGACTGTAAGTGCACTTGGGAGGATAAAGTGATTTTGATTCTCACTCTGATCACATGGCAGCAACAGCTTATGTCGTGTGTATATTGGCAGCGTTGTGTCCCTCTCATTCCAGCTTCAGCACAGTTTCCAAATCCCAACAAAAATATGCACCCGGTGAAGCTGGGACCAAACACGAGCCTTTTTTTGTTTGTTTTTATCTTTTGATGTGCTGTGATTATTGTACTTGGTAAACAGTCTAATCTGGACAAAAGATCTGTCTGTTTTGTGTCCATATAAACTGCGGCAGAAATTAAAGCATCTGATCCCCATCCATGTAAACAAGGAGGGCAGGGATGGTGTAATTACAAACATAAATCTAGAGTCTTTTAAGATCAAGGCACGCAACCTCTTTGTGTGTTTTAAACATGATAAAAAGCCTAATGAGGGCCAATGAGTTTATAGAAAAGCACAGGGAGCATACAAGAAAACCTTAATCTTCCTGGCTTCCATTCCTTTTGGTGCATTTCACCAAATTCTCCTTTGGCTGCAGTGTGTTGTTAGAGCTTTAACAGCAGCATAATGTTGGAGCTGTAGAGACGTCTGCAGAGCTGCTCTGTGTCGTCAAGAGAGACACAAACTGAGAGAGGGCCTGCAGTGAGGGATGGGAGGTGTCAGGGCAAGAAAAAGCCACTACACAAGCACACAAACACACACACACACGCACACACACACACAGCCATCAGATCTGACTCCTTCGGCATGTATGCAGGTGCTGCACGATTAAAATAAATATGAAACACATGAAACACACACACATGCAGAAGAGAGTGTGAACACTGAGTGGCGGTGTGTCTCAGAATATCTACAACCACATGATGATGCCTGTGAGAAGTGAAACTCAAGCAGAAGAATGTTTTTCATTCACACACTCCCTGCTGTCTTCAGTGTCTCTTCTTGAACCTTAATATGTCGTGTTTGTCTTGGCCATGATGACCACGCAAGGAATTCAATAGTGAGAAGTTCACTCTTTAGGGACTATATACAATGTACAATAAAGTGGCTGTGCGTGGATTGTAAAAAGTGTGAATAGTGTGACGCAGAGGTTGAACTGTTTTAAAAGTTGATTGCAAAAGAAATACAAATATTACACATGAAGAAGAGTTTAATTAAAAACACTAATCCACATACATGAGAAGGACTGACATGATTAAGTTGTACCATGTAGGTAGCAGCAGATATGCAAATACTGCTGATAAAAGATCGAGTAATAAGTAGTTCAAACTGCAAATCACTTCGTACGAAGTCCCTGTGGTGCAAACTGTGGGGTTACCAGCTGTCCCCAGTTAGATTCAGTTACCGACCATTAACCCTCATGGAGTATCAACTTCTTACAGTCGTGCCACTGCAGCAGGGACAGAAGACCTGCTGCGTCATGTCTACTTCTACACTGTGGACGAAGCAGCTTGGAGCCGTTTTTACGGATTAATGCAAGAACTGGGAGCTGCTGCCCATCATCCTCTTGTCTCCAACTTCCTCTGTGGAGTCCGCAGAACTCCTCAGGACACCGCTGCCTGTCTTTGTGTCTTTCAGTCTGTCTGCAGGAGAGATGTCAATGCTCTGACAGACCACTGCACATAAGATTGCTGACACCATCTAAGAGTGAACTTCCTAGTGAGTCCCCAAAACAGTGTAAAGATCCTTAAAAATGGCAAAGCTGGTATCAAAGATTGGACGAGGAAAGAAAGAAATTCATGAAATTGAAAACTGACTTTCATGGCGTTAACCTGTGTACTTTAAAAATCCGGAAAATCTGAAACCTGGACTGCTAAAGAAGACCCTGCTCTGATTTTTACACTGCAAAGTGATCTTGCTTCGTGAAACAGTCCTGTGCACCTTAGTGCAAACCAGACACCAAGTCCTGTAACAGGCCTGGACAACCTGCCTGTGCAGACACATTTTGGCAGGTTTGTGACACATTCTGGCTGGTTTGTGGTGACACAAACCAGCAGGCTCCCGAGTTACACTTCCCTCTAGATTTGGTTTCGGCTAGAGTTTTACACTAAGTGGATGTATACAATTACCTGCTAATGTACTCATCAACTGGAAGTAAGCTTAGTATGCTACAAAAAGCACAAAGCACTTCACCAAAATCACGTCACTGTTACAAAACAGGAGCAAATTACACACTTGAAGATTAAAAGAAAACACTTCGGCATGCCTTGCTGTTTATGTCTGAAGGGTCGGTACAAACTCTTAAAATGTGCAGGATAAAATGTAGAGACTGTAATTGAGTATGATCTAGTTAAATTAATCAGCACATGAAGCTGGCGCACTTTATTGGCTGAAGCCAGATGTGATCAGCTCTACCAGCATCTGTCACCTGCTGAACTCCACATGCCACCTGTCAGACCGCAATCCACGTCCAGAATTATCATAAACTATCTTTACTGCAAATTCTAACGAATGTGTTTCGTTTTCATTCAGGCCAGTGCAGCCCTGTTTTCTCTTCCTGTTGCATAAGCTCATTACTTTACTGGAGGCAGCTGCTGGCAGCAGGCCACTGGTACCCAAAACAGAAAGTTCAACCTTATTACCCATCCAAAGAGATTACTGTTGCTCTGGCACTACTGGGGGTGATGAAGCAGCTCTGAATTACAGTGCTGGCTTCTTTTCAGTCCAAATGTGGGGAGAAGGAAAGTTAAAATGATTGGATTGAAATGATCCTCACTGGCCTTAGGTAATCATTCCTGGCATGGATTACCAATCTCTCCTCGCATATGAACTCTATCCCTCACAGGTCCACATTCTCAACCTTTCAGGATCAGCTTTATCTTTCATGAGAACTCGCCTTACTCAGGTATTTTTTAAAAACATCCCATAATACGCACCAGGAGAGCCCGAGTAGTTACATCTTTACTACCAACTGTCAGTGTGATGTGACACCACGACGACCACATTACTAATATACACAGGAAGAGACGATTAAACCCGCAGTATAGGACGCTAAACCGCTTCACAAGGAAATTACCCTGCAACGATTTTTTTCTTACCTGGAAGTAGAAAGACTTTTTCACCCAGGACCGTGGAAACAGACCCTTCGCCATCACAAAAATAGATCATCTCAATACGTGGACCTGGGTTAGGGAGATCATCCAGAATGCACGAGAGAAAGCGTCTCCAACATGAAACGACTCGCCTCGTTTACAGGGCAGGCTGAATGAATGCACACAGCCCGATTTCAGTCACATTATAATCCACTGCTCCACGTCGTCTCGCTCGGTGCGTGTGAATTGCTCTGATAGTGCACTTTGACTGCGACTCAGCTCTTTGCAGCAGCTCCTGATTTTCAAGCGAAGCAACATACCTCAAGCTGGGAAAAAAAAAAACGTCGCTTCACTACGCAGGCGCAACGTGTTCGTCTACGAAAAAATGTTTCAAGTTTTCAGGTCGCCAACCAAACCGAAACGAAATGTGTGCGAAACGTGCATCTGCTGATGGCACACAATCGCAGCTAACCCACTACCATGGACTCATTCTGCCGTGTGCTTGCTAAAATAGAGAGGCGATTGCCGGGTCAAGCTAGCAAAGTGGGCAAAATTAAACTTCCGCTACGATTTTCACAATAAAGGCATGATCATCCAAACCCTAACACAACATCCGTTTATAACATTCAAAGTTGAAAAAAAAAAGGATTGCAAACAAGGTGATGTTGTAGCGCCAGCAAGTGGCCACAAATGACCTTTTAAAATTAAATAAGACTTCCTTAAATCAGATTAAACTGTTGAACTTTTTAAATATTTCACCTGCGGAAATGTCTCACCGGTACAGCTCACAATATATAACTAACAGTATATTTATACAGCTAACGATGTTTGCTCACGTTTTTCCACACTAACAGAAGAAACTCCTCAGAAAAGATACCACGTTTGCCATGAACATTAATTCTGTAATTTACTTCTTTAAGGGGCGGATATGCTCTGCTTGGAAAATGTCCTGCCTACAATTTCAAATGTTAAAAAAAAAAGATGCAAACAACCAGCATTCGCTCAAGCACTTCCCATAATGCACTCCCCGATGATCAACAGCGGGAAACCAAAATGGCGAACGTGTTGGGGGAAAATGAACCGTTTGTTATTTTCTAAGGAAGGCACAAGCCCCGCAAGTTTTTGCGATTTACTTTTGAAATAGATTCAACTTTGGAAGGCGTGGTATAACACTGGACACTTATATCCTGATATTTTGTTGTACGAGTCGTTTGTAGAAGCGGAGGTGACCGAATGAGGTATTGTTGTCATCATGTTTTCCTCCTGTGGGGGTGTGTGGGTCCGACGGTCAGCGACTTGTCCGGTGTTACGGCTTTGCTTGTGGATTATTTATGCTAACGACCAGGCTTGGCTAATAGCTAATTCATGGAAGACATTTAATTATTAAGCCTTCTTACAAAGTGGCCCTTAATCTTCTTTGGGGGCTAATATTGACAATGTTGTGTCAGTATCCGAACAAAGGGAATGTGGGACTGATGGACAATAGAAAAATTAAACCTAAGTTGCAATCTCTAACATAACAGTCAATAATATTAGCCAGGGGAAGATAATAAAATCAAGTGCTAAACTTGTATGATTTCAGCTGATCACTGTCACTGACAATTCATTTGCTAGTTTGTATGCAAATGTTCCAAATTGACACACTTTATCTTTTAACATTATTTTTATGTATAATATTGAATATTTTTTAGAAATACTCAGAATAGCCCTGCAGCCATCTTACTAATTGCGTGTTGGTTGTAGTTAATTAACGTGCCAATTAGCACTAATTATAAGAACAATCACCTGTTGTTGGTATCCGCTGGAGGGGAAATGGCATGCGTTTCATTTTCAGTCATTTTCGTGCGATCTTGCATCATTATCTACACAATATGTCCTTGTATTTTCCAGAAAAATTACAGTAAAGTGTTTCCGTTGGGACGCACGGATCTATGCGCATTTTATTCCTATTTGCAGTTACAAAGGGACTTTACGGAAGGTCCAAATAACAGTGTTTTATGACAAAATTTAAGTTATTGTTTTATAACATTTAAAAAAAAACATACAGTAGTGTGACATTTAGCCCATCTTGTATCTGCACTTTTACCCTGCACCTGTACTTGTCTGTGTAACTATTGGTTGTTGAATGAATGAATGAATACATCTCCCTCCCAATTCCCTTTGTCCCTCTTACCTCCTCCCTGTTTTTTAGAGACTCAGGGGTTGTCGATCACCTGTCTGTCCATCACAGAGCTCCCCCCCAGCGGCAGCAGCAGGCTTTGCCCTTGTCCCTCACAAACCTTTCTGCTAGGGGAGAGTATGGAGAAGACGGCATGTCGAACAGGTTTACAGAGGGACAAGATGTCTTGGCCCGGTGGTCAGATGGCTTGTTCTACTTGGGGACAATCACAAAGGTTAGTGTGAGAGAAACACTTCTCTAAAGCACCACAACACACTCCAGTACACTAGATACATTGACAAGAAACCCATGAAATTTTTTTTACCTTTGTCAGGAATTCGGGCCTGCAGGAAAAGCCCAATGTGAAAGCAACATTAATGTGTTTTGGCCGTTTTATTTAATCTAGTTTTACAAAATCTCAACTGTTGCTTAAATTGTGCTTTGAGATTTTGGTCGTGGTATGCATAAAGTCTGCCTGGCAAATTTTTAATTGATTAATGTGATGAACACCTTTTGATTTCATAACCTGCTTGACAAGTGTGCCGTTCCGGTAATTGTTGCCTGCAGCAGTATCTTGTCTTGTATCTGTGTCATCTATCTCCATGTGGCGTTTGAAAAACAAATCTGTTTTTCTTTTCACCTTCAGATAGATCGGGACAAGCAGCGATGCTTTGTGGTTTTTGAGGATCGGTCAAAGTCTTGGGTTCTCTGGAAGGATATTCAGACTGGTAAGATCTTTCAGCTAAGGTTCACATGTTTACTAAGTATTAATTAACAATGCTTTGGAATAAAAATGCAACCCTTGATCATTTGCATGTAATCTATTTAAAATTGTTATTTTATTGCCTTGCAGCATCTGCACTTTGGATTCTGTACAATTTAATAATGAGTTTGCTTGCATTTGTGTGTTAGTATTGTGCCCCTACCGTCCCCCCAACCCCCTGCCCTCTACTTCCTTAACTTATCTTCCTACTCATGTTGCTGACAGTTAACTGTCCGCAGTGTCTGGCATCAGCACAGCACCAGTGCACTGCCCACATTAGATGAGCAAAGGAGAGACACAGAGGCTGGGATCTATTTCATACCAGTCAGTTAAAATTAGGGATTTCAGCAATTAAAATATTTAGTTGCGATCAATCGCATAACTGTCCCTAAAGTCGTGATTAATAGCAAATTAATTGCACATTTTTGATTTGCTCTAAATGTACCTTAAAGGGATATTTATCAGTTTAGAATATTTTTATCAACACTAGAGTAGACAAATATGCTTGCTTTATGGAAATGTATGTCCATTACTATTGCAACTATCCAAAACAACGACAAATACCAGAATATTCTCCAGAATTACCTCAAAGGTACTGCATGATCAGAAAATATGCTGAAAGCATAACATGACAAACTCAAGCCCTACAAGAAACAACAGGTGGGCATACAGACCTGAATGTAACATTACTTAGTAATACCAAAGCCCAGTTCAGACAACATTATTTTGGCCCTGATCTTGCTGTCTGACAGTTTTTGGATATCATGGGTGAAAAGCCCGAGATTGTAGGCAAATCAGCGCATACTCCCGTGAACGACAGTTGGTGTGTGTGAACTGTTCAAGGATGCAATCATGAGCTCGCAGAGTGTCACAAGATATCTAGCCAAATACCTGGTCCAGTCGCAGGTGTGCAGCTGCCAAGGCTGGACTGGCCATCAGTAGCACTAAGACTTTTCCCAGTTGCCTTTCTTGCTAAATGACCCGCAGGCAGGAGCTTAAAATAAAGAAGCCCAATATTCACCCAACGGATGCAGTTTATGTCAAAATTCACACACCAGCGCATACAGTTATCTACATATGCCACACATAGCAAAATAAACAGCAGTTTGAGGGTCTGGTGGTGTTAATTTGTACTCAACTGCTGTGAAACGATCAGAAAATAACTGATTCACCTTTCTCCATCCCACCACTCCGTCTCTTTTGATTTTTGTTTGTCCAGCACTTCTCTCTCTCTCTGAGCCGCACAGAGCAGAGCGCACGCTGCATCGAAACAGAAAATACTTAACAACAACAATGCTCATTAGTGCCGACTTTTCAGGTGGTAGGCTTCAGTGTTGTACTGGAGCTGTATTATAAGACGGTGTCGGTGTATTGAACTACATTAAGTGTAGAGCTGCAACAATTAATTGAATAAGCGATTCACAGATCGATTGAAAATGAATTACCAACTGTTTTGATAATTGATTGTTTCAGTCATTTTGTAAATAAAGTAAAAGAATTGCTGATTTTAAAAAAAATTTACTGTGAGGATTTGTTGCTTCTCTGTCATCTGTGATAATAAATGAGGAGTCTTTGTGTTTTGGGCTGTTGTTTGGACAAAAGAAGCAATTTGAAGACGCACGTTGGGTTCTGGGAAATTAGGATGAGCATTTTTAGCACTTTTTTTGACATTTCATGGAATAAACGATTAATCGATTAATTGTAAAAACAATTGTCAGAGTAATCAGTAGTGAAAATCATTGTTAGTTACAGCCCTAATTGAGTGACTGGGGACCTCACACACTCGTTGTAGGCCCCTGTCAGTGAAAGGATCTTGCAGTGTGTCCCCACTTGTCGGTGATCGGTCATGTAGTGTGAAAACCTCTGTGACTGAAAGTCTCCCGATGCAGGACAGACAGTTGTATAGTGTGAACAGTCAAGCGTCCTGATGACTTTGCAGGTCGTGAAGTGTGTCCAAGGCATAACACAAACAAACCAGCGTGGTCTGCCTTTGGCGAGGAGGAGGTGGGCTCTCTGCATCAGCTGTATGCTTGTCCAGCAATTAATATTTGAGACTTGATGTACTCCGTTGGTAACTCAGTTCACATCAGTCAAATGCAAATAACTTTGGTCTTGTCGAGAGAACCATCTGGCAGGGCTTTGAAGCTGAACTTGCCATTTAAAAAAACCCTTTTATGAATCCGTTTCTACTCGAGGTTTGTTTCCGCATTGCTTCTCGATTTCCCATTCCATGGAACGGGCTGCGGGTCATAATCACTGAACATGCGTGTGTTAATCACCTGTCAAAAAAAAATCAGTGGTGTTAAAAGAAATATCACATTAACTTTGACAGCCCTAGTTAAAATGCAAGATTGGTCCAGATATTCTGTGTAATAAAGCTTAACATGATTTGCGATGGATCAAAATTGAAACATTTAAAAAATATTTACTATTGAATTATATGTCTTAAGTTAGAGCTGATCCACGTGTTGCTGTATGAACGCAGTGTTGCAGTGCAGTTAAAAGCCCTTTTTTCTGCTGACCTCCGGTGGTTGAAGCTCACACCTTGCTGCGGTGATGTGGAAATGTATTTGCTGTATTTTCACATCATACCCTGTTGAGAGTGTTAACAGGTGCAACAGACACACATCCATGGAGGTTTAATGGAATTATGTTTAAAGCATTTAAACATTCTTTTCTGATAGTGTCCAGACTCTTCCTCAGACTGTAAATGGTTTCTATTAGAACTACATCCAATCAAACAAATAGTCCTTACAGCCACCTGACTTAAAATGGTATTTACATTCCACTCTTAAGCTATCTTGACTCTCTTAAAATCAGCTTGTATATTAGCTGCTGGTGAGTTATATTATTATAAGCTCTGACCTCTTTTGTCCATTTCAGGGGATGAGGATGATGACGATGATGAGGACGATGACATTGTATGCTCCATATGCCAGGATGAAACTTCAGAGGAGCCCAATGAGATCGTCATTTGTGACAAATGTGGTCAAGGTACAGTCAGTTTTCTTCATTCATCAGCTAAATCCCTGGTCATCAAAGGAAGTGCTTCAAAGAATGATCCAGTAGATGGCAACGGCAGACAAACGTGCTCATTGTCTTTCAGGCTACCATCAGCTGTGCCACTCCCCGATCATCGAGGCCTCTGTCATTGACTCAGACGACAAGTGGCTCTGTTCAGAGTGTGTGCTCACATCTACATCCAAGGTACAGCATTTGTTTGGAGTATGAATGCATAAACAAATAATTCTTTTGTACGACTCATTATGGGCTTGGCTTTGACTGTAAAGTCAAACGGTGATCAATAAAAACCTTCATAGGACAGCCACAAGATAATGAATGGAGTTAATGTGTGTACGCAGTGTTATGTTGGGGGTTAGCATGCTTTTGTTTGTGTGGTTTATAGAGGGGGGGTGCACAAAGGAGGGGAACGTCTACTAAGGGCTTTGTGCAGCAGCACGTGGAGCTGCACCTGTCCTTCCCGTACGCTCTGGACGAACTGGTGTGGGACGAAGGCCACGAGACTAACACCCAGCAGTGCTACTGCTACTGTGGAGGCCCAGGAGAGTGAGTAACACACTACACACTTTACAGAACACATGCAAGACTCTTGGAAGACAATTGTCCTACACCTAATATGTCTGTTTTTTATGGCTTTGTTTTTATTTTTTCATATTTTTTTAATATAATCACATATCCCGGTAAGCCAACCTGTGTCTTTTTCTCTTTCCTTGTAGTTGGTACCTGAAGATGCTGCAGTGTAACAGGTGTCAGCAGTGGTTCCATGAGGCTTGTCTCCATTGCTTACAGATGCCCATGCTCTACGGAGATAGGTGCAAATATAGCTTTGTATATGTTTCATACTAAAATATTTACACCAAAACTGTAGAAAAGCAGGGGTTGAACAGTTTGACACCTCAGATAACCTCTCAACAGCTGAACCAAGATTCTAGAAGTGTGCAAAGTATATTTTATTACAGCTACCAGTAACAGCAGTACTTGCACTTCATGCCACAATAACAGTTAATACTGACTAGTGAAACAAATGTTATTGAAGTTAAAATACCTGCAAACAATCTTTAAGAAAAAATGTAATCATTTAGACCATTTTTTTCTGTGTGATTAATAGTGTATGATTATTTAATCAGAGCTGTCATACTAGGAAAAGTAAATTCAGTGAAGGAAGTAGTGCTACGCTTGGTGTCATGGTGTTTTTCACATCACTTTGTTTTCAGTTATCAGTTATGTGTTCCTGCCTTTGTGACAGTTCCTTTCATATCCTCCACATTAAAAGGGCTAAACCTTTAAAATATGTCCTTCTGTCATCTAGTCATTTTGCTGTGAAATGTGGTTTTGTTTGACTTTTTTTGTTTATTTGATTAGGTTTTACGTGTTCATTTGTTCCGTTTGCAACGGTGGACCAGAGTACCTTAGACGACTGCCTCTCAAATGGTAAGTGAATCTAAAGATTTAAAATCCAGTTTGACCCATACAGCTTTCTTTTATACTTTGTTTTCTTTTAATAAAATGGACAGGTATGCGATTTGACATCTTTCCAAAGTACGTTTTCACGGGTCAATCTGTACCCAAGGACCCGAAACCTGACCTGGCACTCGTGCAGGCTCAGATCCAAGTTTTATGTGATCTTTGTGTGGGCGGGTCCTGGTTCTGTGTAACATTACATGTAACATCCAAGTTTAGCGAAGACAACCTGGAAAAGAGTGAAAAGTCATATTGATCTTTGTTACGCTTGATACTAGTCTGATTCTAAATGAGTCGTGTTTGATATCTGTCACTGAGATAACAAGTACACTTTTAAGATGAAATGATGAGCGAATTAGTAATTGCTCTTTCAATCAACTACCGACATAAAAATTAACATTAACTTGGTAAAAGTTATCAGCTGTGACGTTGGTGCTGATCTGCTCTGTGCGCCCTGGCTGCGTTCTTTGTTCTTGTAAAAATTGACTCGTCCATTTTTGTGTCTCTTTGGGTTGTGGATACAGTTTTTTTGACCAGTGCTGACATGTGCCGATTCTTGCACCAAATGCTTGAGATCTATAATTAAGTTCCATTAATTTATTTATTTACACAGTGCCTCTGTGCCTTACCATCGCATATGCTTTTCTTTTATTGATATCCTTTTGGAACCAGACAAAGTAGATAAAACAAGCTTTTACTAAATATTTCAGGGGGGATGTGACACACCTGTGCTTGTACAATTTGAGTGTGATCCACAAGAAGAAGTACTTTGACTCTGAGATGCACCTGATGACTTACATCAATGATAACTGGGAGCTGCTGCAGCTGGGGGAGGTAAGGACACTACTTGGCAAATTACTTTTGACTTTTTACTAATTTTCTTTTAAAATTCACCTATCAAACCCTGGAGACACACACACAGACACACAAAAACAAACACACAAAAACAAACACAGTTTTATGTTCTCAAGTTTCTGCTTAACATTGAGACACATATTACAGTTGTTTTGCTTAATATTTGCATGTTTTGGATTTGGCCCATATGCGAGGAATGGGCTTAGTAGTCCGTAGTTTATGTAGCAGCTGAGCACACCAGTACATCCCAAGTTGGGTGGAGACCAGAAAACCACATTCCTAGCTTGTCGTAGAGGGTTAATTATTTTTAAATTGTCCCTGTCTGCCAAATTGGGGTTTGAAACCATGTGGTGTTGATTTTCTTAAATATCTAACTGTTTTGTTGCACCCTGTCCTTCCTGTTTGGTGACTCTCCTCCCCCGTGTTTTCAGCTCGCCAAGACTCCCAGATCTGAGCGCTATGAAAGTGTCCTGGAGGCTTTAAACAACAACAGCAGCATGTAAGTGTTTCCTTTACTGGGTAAACGGTTTGTGTTTAACACTGTCTTTTTCTTCTCTCTTCTCTGTTACAGTTTTTGCTCTGATTGTTTTTACCTGACATTGACTCTTGCCTTCTCCTTTCTCCAACAGGTTCATGTCAGGGAAGGAGGTGAAGAAAAAGAAGCACTTGTTTGGTCTGAGGATCCGTTTTCCACCTGCTCCTCCCAACTCTGATGAGTCGACCAGCAGAATGATGGAGAATGCTTCGCATGAGATCCCCATCAAGGGATGCAAGCCCACTAAAGCCCTGTCTGGCATGAGGCAAGACGAGAAACTTGCATTTAAAGTTCTGAAGTTCGGTGTTTTGGTTTTTCTTTGTAGGATGTCATTGGCAACAAATGCTCATCAGCTCATTACATGAATGGAGCGTTTCTTAATGCTGTAGTCAACGAACATATCTCTGTACACTCATCATTGTGATAAACTCCTGAATTTGCAAAAGGCTCGGATTGGACTGATGGCATGACATTATTTTTAGTGCTGTGCTGTCACTGGGAGGGATTTTGTTAGGGGCTGTTGGTTTTTATAGAGATCTGGCTTCTAGTTAAAGGGCTGAAAAACTGTAAAATTTGTGTATATCTGACCTGTATGATGAAGGCACTATTATTAATAATGATATGTTCCCATATTTATTATTTTTTTTAAATGGGGACACTACATGCAAAAAATGTGTTTTGATATTTACCCCACACCTTGTAATACTGTCATAATGTGACTGCTTGTTTTGATAGTGTCATAAATGTCATTATTTGTGAAACTGCTGTGAAATATTGATGTTATTGTTGGTCTTTTTAACTTGCAGTACTTTAACCAATGGCACAGAGAAGAAGAAGAAGAAAAAGAAGAAAAAGAGGAAGCAAGGAGCGCGATCTCTGGAGACTCTGGCTAAACGACAACGCTCCAGTGAACTCTTACCCCAGGTGTGTGTGCATGCGTTGTCTTAGTGGGTGTGAGCTGGGTTTGCACATAGTTGTTGAAAGTGGTTGCGTTTTTTTTTGTTTGTTTTTTTTTGCCTAATTCTTTGTAGACCTGAGCTCTCACATACACAAACTCTCAAACTGTAACTTTTGCTGGTGATATTGAGAAATTGTGAGATTACAAGGAAAAATACTGAGAAATTCAAGCAATTTTTTTCTTGTCTTTGGCAGGAGATAAGAAAGCCTCTACCACTAGAGACCCACTCATTGGATCACTTAACCTCTGTCAAGTAAGTGAGCAGTTCTGGTGCAGAATTTCTATTACTTAACAATACACTACTCCACAGTGTCATGGTGAAACTATTATAATGTTTGGGCTTCAACTAAGAACTGTTTTGGTTGTCAGTTAATCTCCTCTCCAGTTACACACACACACAGAAATGAGGCAGAGCAGAGAGACTGCTGATGTGGAGATAGCAACAGTGGTTGTAAAAACACTTAGTAGTGAAGAACACACTGACGTTCTAATACATTCTGTGTATTTTTGGTTTAAGCTGAACTGGACCAGAGAATATTTGGTTAAACAGATCGGTGATGCTGCTTTAACCTGATGTCCATCGAGTTTGCTGGAAGCGATGTAGTCATGAGGTGCAGGTGATTTTGCTCTGAGTGAGCGCTGCACTTGATTCCATTAAAATAAAACAGCCTTTTAAATGAAGCATAGCTGTTCAGCAACCGGCTGTGTAATAGTTAAGGAGGCCCTTTGCCGCTGTGTGCTCACATTCATTTGGAATGTTAACACACCAGTTATAATTAAGTTTTACTGAAAACTCAGATTCTGGCATTTGCCCCTGGTTTTCTTCATCAGTGTTGCAAAAGAAGGAAATATTGGGAGTAACAGAGAAACCAGCTTTTAAAGTGACACATCTGCTTTTTAAGTCAGTCATGTGCTTAGATCTAATTTATGCTGATGTAGAGAGTGATGCATTTGGATTTTAAAAAAATAACCGATAAATATTACTTTGTATCTTAATATTAGCATGTTTAAGTGCCCTCAGCCCTGAGTGTAGAAGAAAAAAATCTTTTTTGACTCAGTCTGTTGAAATGATGGACTTACATGAAATCTTAATGCAAGCTCTAGAGCCCATGTTGACGTCTTCAGTATTTAGTTTTTACTACCGACAGTCTAAAATAAAATGTTTTTTACTAGAAAAACTGTAACTAGAGAATTTTTACAACACTTTTGCTTTTCTATTCACTAAAACGATTGATTATTATGAAGTTTTTGAATATTCATTTTCTCTCGACTGGCTGACTGATGAATTTACTTTTTTGTTTTCAGCTTTAGAGTAACTTAAAACTGTATGAGGGTCAGCAGTATTTTTTTTTACCTCTGTGTCAGCGACAGTTGTGACATGAGGCAGAATGTTTAAGAGTTGTCCTCCCATTCTCGTAAATGCTGTTTCTGTGAGCGCTTTGAGGAAATTTATTCAAATTTGGCACAAAAGTCCACATTATACTGATTAGAATTTGGTGGTTGAAGGTCAAGGTCACTGTGGCAAGATTTTACACAAATGATCGTTAGGATTAAATGATGAAGTCATTTTAGGTGAAAGGTCAACGTGAGTGTGATGTCATAATGTTCTGCAGAAACTCTTTTCTGGCCAGTATTCAACACCGTAACTCAGGAACAGACAGAGAGATTGTTACCAGATTTCATTTTTGGTCAGATACTGAATTAGTGAAAATAATCTTTAGTAAAACTGTGCTAATATTTCAGATATTACGT
>JAQFJA010000004.1:7872799-7884489 GCA_029874485.1 Naso brachycentron
TAGCAGCTACGCTACAGACAGCAGCACAGCAAGAGGAGAGAGGAGATCCGATACTGAACCATTCTTTCTAAACTTCACTCAGAATAATAAGATGTAATGATGATGTAATTTATTGTTTCAAAAGAGATATTATTGAGTTTATTTAGCAATATTTGGAAATACACTCAGAATTACCCATGCACTGTGTAGACCATAAGCCTCATCTATGAAAAAAAACAACAACAAAGAACAAACAAAAAACGATAACGGGCCCACAGAGGTCTTCATCCCTCTCACTGCATGTATTGACAAATGCATTCTATTATATTACAGAGAAGCATTATGTCCAATAAAAGTTAAAGAGCACCAAAAAATAAAGTAAATATAGAAAGACTACGGCCTTATGATAGACAAATTTATTTTACATTATACAATACAGAAGTCAGTCTGAACAGAAAAGGTTTTTTTTAAGCTAAGAAGCAAAATAAAGAAATAATTTTGGAATAAATACATGTTTTATTTTTCTCCTTGCGCACAAAAAGTTAACTGAAAGCGAACCGAAACCGTGACACAAGAATACATATTGCACCGTGGGCTAACTGTATTGTTGCATCCCTACCGTAGAGTACAGGTCTTCACGGGTCCAAAAAGTCATAACCGAACAGAAAAGACCCGGAAATATAGTACTTTGAACCGAACCGAACCGACCCCTTTCTTTCCTGGTAGACAGAGACCCGAATGGTACCAACTCCAAAGTCACTTGCTAATTGCCGTTACAAGCTGTCAAAACAAAATGAATCTTACCTAAATGCAGCTTTCTCCCTCATTGCTGCTGCCTGAGTGTGTGATGACGTGCTGCACAATCCATCATCCAATGACCCTAATGCCAGGAAAGTTGATATTTGGTAATAAAAAATAAACCCACAACACTGTCTGTTACTCTTTTTGAAACAGCATCATTTAGGCATATTATCCACTGAGCCCACACTCAATCCAGGCTTTCTGTTAACGTTATTCCTCTGTTGCTTATAGAAACAGAATGGCTAATCCACTCTGTTTCATTTTAACAGTCCACTTTCTGTCACGGTGACGGATGACAAACGTGACTCGTTTAGAATCAGCTGTGCAGTCTGAAGCATCTAACATAACAAAACATAATCTAGATTGTTTGCCCTTTTGAAATATAATTGATTCACAACTGTTTATGTTAGCATTGCTAACTTGCCATCACTCTAGAAGCGATAGCATTACGTTACGTTAAACTCACTATATTATATGATACCCCTTTGTGGCCACAGATGCACTTTGCAGTTTGCTTGCAGTTGCAAGTTGTTGCACGTAACACACACAGTAAGAGCAGGATAACTCCACAAAATTAGAACTGAATTAAATAAATAAATCACCGGTAGTGACGGGTCCTAATGAATTCAACATTTCAATGACGGAGATTCGAGATCTGTGGCAAATGGTACGTTTGACCCGTAGTGAGCCGCGGTCACTTCATATGAATGGATCCAAGAGTATTCGTAGTATTCGTTGAATTGGGCGCACCCAAAGACTTCTACTGTGCCCCCCTCTTTGTCATTGGTTTAGAAAGGTTTAGAGTGAAAGCTGTAACGGCACAGACAGTAGACAGCATCGGCTGTCCAGGTGCTTCACCGTTTCAATTGCTACAACAGAGTTGCCCCTTCCTCACTGGTGTCAGTCTTGCACTGACTGTTTTGGAGGTGTTGAAGCATATGTATTTACAGACTCAAACAAAATGAATCCTTAAATGAAGAAAAACTTCTGGAGCACACAGTCAGTTTAGCGGATTTTATGTGGTGCAAAAAAACTGACATTTTGACACAGCAGTGTCTTGCTCAGAGTCAACAAAGAACATTGCGTGAATGAGAACTTCAGATAGTCCACCCTCATGGTATTAGCAGTCTCTCACTGGAGAGGCATAATCAGTACGTATTCACGTTCATGCCATGATACCACAAAATGAAGGAAATGAATGAAAACTGAATCCCTCTCTTTCATCACTTATGACCCACTCCAAGTGTTTGGTAGTGTCTGTATCTGTAGAGACCCTGCCCTCTGCCTGTGCTTCTTATTTTGTTCTTATCTTGCTATGTGTGGGATGTTTCTGGGCACCAACATTTCAGCAGTGGTGTGTAGCACCTAGCCAGCAACTAGCGAGGTTGGACCTTGTATAAACCTGTAGCAATCAAGTTACATAACCGTACATACATAGACACACACACACACACACACACAGCAGGGAGGATGGGTGATGCGTGCGCTCCAGTTGAATCCATACAAAATCTGGCATTACTGCACCACCCTGCTGAGTTGTACGGAGGCATGTGCATGTTTTATTTGTGCTTTTTAGAAATTTTAATTAAATTTTTATTGAATTAGGCAGTGTCATTTAGATTAAGATCTCTTTTCTAAGATAAACCAGACACATTCAGAAGAACAGAATAAAACTACAAAGTAACAAGAAATTAATAGAAAACAGAAGGAAAATGTGAAACATCAGTTAATAAAGCTTCAGAATCACTAATGGGAATGTAAGACTATTTTAAGGCCAGTTTGCTGTTTATATCATTGAAAATGTGCACAGTACTTCAACTCGATTTTGTCAACATTAGTGTGTACATGAGGCATACTCATATCATGCCTTTAAATAAATAATGTTACTGTAATCCAAGGGACATTTGTTCATTTCTCAACGTTTTTGCGCAATTTTGTTTGGAATTTCCCTCTTGTGTTCATGTAATGTTGAAACATTTAGTAAAAGTATAAAAGAGTTACAACAGTTGACTGAATGTAAATGCAAAAACAATGTGTGAATGTAAAATTTAAAAACAATAAAACATGAAGAAACTGAATACTTTCAAAGACAATGTACAGACGCAGAATTATTGGCTTATTGTCCCGTCAGTGTGGCTTGCGTTTTCTGTCAGGTGTGTCTGCTGTTGTTGCATCTTAACTTCTCTGCATTTCAAATCTTTATTCTGACGTGACCTCAATGTCTGATCCCTGTCAAAAAGCTGACATGAATGAGTTGCTCTGAAGGTTTTCCACGTGTGTGTGTCATCAGCACATGGCCCAGTGCACTAATTCACATCAGGCTCTTAATATATTAGAAGAAACATAAAAAGTGCTGATGTTAACTTCTGGTCAATAAGATTAAATACAGTACAACCTTGGTCATTAGGGATTTTGGTGACAATGGACTTGTATCATATGTTATTTCTAAAAAATTCTTGCAGTGTGTCATCTATTTATGTCTCTAAGGTTGTTTTTTCCTTTTCTCGTAGGACCAGACAGAAAGGAACCGTTTCTCAGTCTACTGGAAACAAGTCGGACCCATCGTGTTTGGCTCCTTCTGCCTCTTTATCTTTGACATGTGTGAGAGGTGAGATCAAGTGGTTTTTCTTTAGTTTAGAACAAAAGGCTTGTTTTTACAAAAGTGGGACATGTCAGTGTGTAATCCATTACAATAATAATAATAGTAATAATAATAATAATAATTGTTTATATACATATATTAGTGCTTTATCTTCATACACTGTATATTATCGGCTCTTCACAATAAAATGCTGTGACACACCCGAAAGAAATGTATTATGTGTCTTTGTTTTCACCAGAGGAGTCCAGCTGACCAACCCCTTCTACAGCATCTGGGCGTCGGATGTGGGAACTGAGCTTGCTGTATCCTTTGTAAAGTATTTGACAACAGTGTCAGGAGAAAAACAAAAAAATTCTCCAAAACTAAAAATGTTTAGAAGTAAATCCTGATTTTAGGCCTACCAGCCAAAAAATATTTGTTTGTCACGTACGTTGGGAAAAATCTGTCTTGCTGAAACTGTAATATTGTGATTTTTTTTTTTCTCTCATCTTCAACTTCAAGTTATTCTGACTTAATGCCATGCCTCTGGTTTTCACACTACATGTATAAGACATTCTTCTTGCAAACTGGAAACTGATCTCTAAACTAATAAGATGTGAAATAATTCAGTAAGCCATATGTGAGAGCATTGCCCAGGGTCTCGGGATGATGTGTTAATGCGTGTGTACCAGTTTGTTTGCCTTGCGTGCCAAGCCGAGCAATGCAAGATTCATCAGCATACCTCTTCAAAAACAACTGCCAGACAGTCTTTCCTCCCTTTTTCCCCCTTTATTTTTCCCCCTCTGAGTCCCATGAAAAGGAAAAGCCTGCTCAGTGTCCCGACACTAAGCGGTTTGATGAAGACATTTGGAACAGTGTCTATAACCAGGGTTATCAAATCTTCATGAGGCCTGCTGCTGACATGTTTCTGCTGTGCCTTCTCCTGCAGAAAAGTCTCTTAGGGTTTTATTAATGAAACATATAACTTTGCGAAGCATTTGAAAGCAGTTTTTATTTCTTAAAAAATTGTAGTTACTGATTTAAGTGTAGATACATGCAATTATAGACAACAACTTGTCAGTTTCTAAACTGTAAAGCTTCTTATGTATTGCTTCTCAACTTATGAGCCAGTATCTCCGAAAGCACTATTACTTCTTTGACTGTTGTTGCCTCAGATGGCATTCATAATTGTGGCAGGGATCTGTGCCTGTCTCTACTTCCTCTTCCTCTGCTTCATGGTTTTTCAAGTCTTCCGCAACATCAGCTGTAAGAGGACGTCCCTGCCTGCCATGTCCAAGGCCAGACGCCTGCACTATGAGGTACGTGTTTTTTTTGACAGTCTTGTGTTGAATTCCTCTAGTTGTTCACCATCCAAAATAAAAATCAAATTTTTTTTATCGACAGTATGAAATCAACTCATCCTCTTCATCACCCTTTTTAGGGTCTGATTTTCAGGTTCAAGTTCCTCATGCTGGTCACACTGGCCTGCGCTGCCATGACTGTCATCTTCTTCATTATCAGTCAGGTGAATGCTATGATGTTTCAAAACCAAGAGTCATGACCTGCACAGTTATATTAGGGCTAGTTGGGTGATAATTTATGATTCTTTTTTGATTTCACGAGGATAAAAACGTGTATTTGTCTTTTTCCTGTGTCCAGGTGAATGAGGGCCACTGGCACTGGGGAGAGCACACAGTGCAGGTGAACAGTGCCTTCTTCACCGGCATCTACGGCATGTGGAACCTGTACGTCTTCGCCATCATGTTCCTGTATGCCCCGTCTCACAAGCGCTATGGAGACGAGCAGTCAAGTGGTCAGTGCATCACTGGTAACTACACATTTCTACTGGCTTTCTAAAGAAATAAGATGGATGGGAGTGCTTGTTACAGATTCTCTCTATTGGTTTAAAATAGATTGGGTTGAAATTTGAAATGTTCAGCAATTGTAGCATTTAGTCTTGGATTTAAGCCACAAAGAGAATTATATATTTTGTCTTGTGTAGTCTGAGAATTGTTTCATTATTGTATCTTATTTGCCGCAGTATTAAATACTACGCTATTAAAATATATCAATTATCGGTAATGTCCCAGTAGTTCTTCATTCTAATGGGAAGTGTCTGCAAAGCTGCCTATTCATACAAAGTTTGTTTTCAGAGGGGGTGGGTGGGGGATGATTCAGAAGGACCCAGATTCCCAGGGGAAAGAAGGGTCTCCTTGGCCAGAGAGGGTGATTCTAATGGACACCAGGCTTCCTTCCAGACAGACAGAAAGGAAGGGAACAGTGAAGAGAGGATGGGGTAGGGGAGGGGTGCGGGGTTGGAGAGCAGGGAAGTAATGAAAGCCATCCATCCATCTCCTGACGTAAGTGACACGGGGAGAAAAAAAGGGTTTGAAGTTCTGGAAGCTTTCCCTGAAGTGCGTCAGCCAGTCTGGTGGGAGGGGCGCCTCTGTCTAAGTTTCAGTCTCTGTACTGATTTACTTTATCACAGTTTCACTTCTGTTGTGAACAAGCTGAAAGTATTTGTTAGGGACACTAGCTAAACCAATTTGAGATGCAGTGGATCATTGCCTGCAGTAAAACAAAAAAATGTGCACATAAAAAGGACCCAAACAAGATGTGCTTTTTAAATGTTTGTTTTTTGTTGTTATTATTATTGGTAATTTTTAGTGTTGATGATGTAGCTTGTTTGTTAGCAGGAGATGCTGGGGGAAACAGTGGAGAGGACATTCAGCTGACTACTACCATCACCCATGTTGATGGTCCCTCTGAGCTCTACAAGATGACAGGCAAAGCAGCACAGGAGTAGATCACACACTGTTGAGACTTTTCAGACTCTCCTCTACTACCTACTGCTCCAGTGATCCCCTCCCTCATATGTGTAATCCAACAGGCTTTTTTCTTCCTGTCCCCAGATAGTAAAACAGCATCAGCAATCTGCCCTGCATGAACCCAGCAGTCCCACAGCTACTGTCCCGTTTCAGCACAAAGCCCTCAACTGTGTGACATGTTACGTGCCTCCCTGTTCTCAATTGTATCTGTCAAGTCTGAATGTTATCAACACTCCTATCAGTCCTTCTCATTTCATGGGGAAATTCTTTTCATACATTTCATGCTTTATGTAAACTATGTTGTGTTTGTAAATGTTGCACAATGCTTTTGACACCAAAAAAAAAGAGATTAGAGTGTAAAGAAAACCATTTCCTGATGGTCAGAAGTGGCATTGGGCAGCCGTAACACTCCTGTTTTTAAGTCCACTGTGGTGAAACTGAACTGTGTGCAAAGGATTTGAGCTTTTGACGAAGATGGACAGCGAGACTTTGGCGATACATTCTAGCCACTGTGTTTTAATTTTCTGACTAATTATCATTTACCATTTCAAGATCCTTGAGCCTGTCCGTATACATATTCCTTCATAGAACGTAGATCATGTTGAGTACTGCTGTCAATCATAGTCTTTTCAACTAATGGGAATCTTTTCTTATATCATTTGGGAAATGTACAGACCACATAGCCACTTTGGGAAATGCATACTTTATGTTCACCATGTTACAATGTAGATATCTATTTTTTATAAAGTGCTTATGTTCAGCTTCAGAAAATACCATGCTCTATCAGTGTTTTTGAAGTTGACTGTAGCCTATTATACATTATTAGTTTTTTGTTTTTTTTTGCTTTTTATGCTAATTTAAATAAAAGAAATCTTTTAATAACCTTTTGTGTTGTCATTGCTCCAAATGATTAAGTCATGTTAAATTAGTAAGTTCTTATTTATTTTTGCATATTGAAAAAACAACAACAAACAAACATGGAAAGGGAATGACATTTTTATATAACTCTGAGAAGAATTTAGTAAGTCTTGTCCTTGGTCCAAGTTTAGACAGTAGTAACAGTTACTACAATGCAACTAATAAAATTGGGACTATACTGTTTTTGTTAAAATACACAGTCAAAACATCTTGGTTTTAAAGCTTGTGTTAAATAAAACATGTTTTTTGAAATTTCAATCAAACTTACATTTAAAAAAAAAAAAATTAAATACTGCATGAATGGATATCGGTCTGCATTCATGTGGGGAGAGTGCGCCTCTGCCAGGTGTAGAGCAGAACAACAAACCTGCTTTCACTTTTCTGATCTGTCAAGTCAGCGAACGAGAACAAGCGTGATGCAGGAAATGTTTTGTTGTTAAAAAGACATTTTGAAAATGGGATGTCTGAGAAATCAAACTGACTTGTATTTGCATTTTATAGTGCCTTAAAAAAGGGTGAAAGGTGAAGTTATGAAAATAGTTTTACATTCTGTTACTAGTATTCCCGTTATTAGAATATTTGTTTTGACTCGACTACATGACCGAGAAAAATAAACATTGTGCCAGCTCAAACGGTATTATATATGTAATATTGCTGTTGTTAATTAAAAAAGTAAAATCAAACCTTTTTTTTTGCATGGTTTTGGGGAAAATTAGCTTTAAACTTTAAAATTGTTTTCGTAATTTGTAGTTAAGCGCATAACTCTTCCATTAATCTATATGTATGCATGTAAATGCAAACACTATCGGGGTAATTCCTAATAATTTGGCATAGTTAACTTACCCTAATATCTTTAAACTGGATTGCGAGCGAAAGGTATTCTGCCATTTGTATTTTTATACTCGACGACAGTCTTATTTTGAAAATACTTTCCGGAAATAGTGTACTGATAGCAGCTAGCTTGACCCCCGTGAACGTACGTTAGTGTTTCGGTCGGTCCGCCCTCCTCCTCCCGACATTCGTCTATTCTCGTCGCGAAGTGGCGGAGGAAAGGGAAAGGAGCGGGGGGAGACTGGTCGTATTGGGAAGGGACAAAAAGTAAACGACATTTGAACATTAACACCAACCGTCAGCGGAAAGTGAGTCGGCAGCTTTGAAGTCTCCGGTGAGGTCCGCGTAGAGCTGCTTTTCCTCAGTCTGTGGTGTAAACACATAGTGTAGTTGTGACATTGCGCCGTGAGCGACAGAGCAGAGGGAAAGGTCTCCTCCCAGTCTGTTGACGGATACAGTTTGGCTTCAGTGAAAGGAGACACGGCTAGACCTGACTGTACATAACCCCGGCCAGGTAAGACTGCCATGTGTCGATAAAACTGTCACAATAACGGCTGACATAACGCGCTTTTACCTGAAGCAACAGTTGTTCTCAGTCTTTCCTACTGCGAGACATACGTATTTACTGTCATTGCTACCAGCTTTCACAGTCGTCCTCCGTTTGTGCAACACTTTGGTGGCAACACAGCGAATTTCTCTTCCTAACAACGTTTAATTCTCCTAATCTGTGACTTCAGTGACTACAAACGTAAAATGAGCTTCATTGCTTTACGACTGTTGTATTCAACAGGTGATAGCTGGAGCTCAAGGTTTACTCAGCACTGTACTGTCTGGGCCTCCCTGCCCTGATTACTCCCCATAGGCCCCACCTACTGGTTTTGCCACATAATGACTTATTTTGAAAAGCAAAAAGATTATTCCAGATCAGAAGAACACTTTTATAGACAAATAAACTAGCCATGCCCACATTAGTCGATTACTCAATATAGGTAACTGCTTGTAACATTGGAGTCCAACACAAACCAACTGATTATGAAACCTGGTGAGATGGTTGAAGTGGAGGCCCCCACATGGGGAAGTGGCTGAGATGTTTACATGGAGCATCAACAGCTCTGTTGATGTCCCCTGGCCATTAGGAGGACAGAATACAGACCGGCCATTGATAAGGCCAACTCATTAGTACCCCATCCACCGCCATCAAAGCCTCCTCTCAATGCCCATCGACATGAGTGGGTCGTGCCACACACACTGGAAGCTGAGGATCACACACTTCCTGTCTTCACGCTGGTGACACGGGTTGGATTTGGTGTAACGCGCAGTAATTTTTCAGTCAGATGGAGTGAATAACTTCAGGGCAGATACAGATCAGAGAAGTATGAAGTGGCAATAGATATGAACATGTGCAGCAACATCTGTGTCATGTTCTCATGATAGCACCTTCTGTATGAATGTGTGCTCATGACCTATGTGCACTAGTATACCTGGTAATAGCAGCAATATGCAGCCTTATAGGTTGTGTTATTAGAAATGAAGATGGTAACATTCATGAATGAATGCTGCCTTGTCTAAAGCTGTCAGGTCCGGTCATAAGGCTGTCTGCTGCATCTCCTTTTAACTACCACAATTCCTCTTTTATTGACACAATCTGTACATTCAAGAGATTTTTTTTAAATTTACGTCTTTATTTGAAGGAAAAGAATAGTCAAATTCCTTGAATATTGCTGTGTTTAATGTAGAGCTAAAATAAAAGTGACCTCAGACATGAAAGACACCAGTTTTTAAAGTCATTACCTCACTTAAAAAAGCTTTTGTGGCATCGGCAGCATTTGGAGTTGAGTGTGTGAGTAGGTTAGTCCAGATTGCTGGCAGGGTTTACTGTGATGTGTGATGCATGTAAATTGATTTGTGACAAGAGGAGGGGGATCGGTGGTCATGATGGGGAACAACGTCGTACCTAATGCAGAGATTAGATTAAAACTAAAAGAAATGGTCAGGGACCTCCTTGGACAGTTTAGGAGAGGTTCGATTTTAATCTCCTTCCTCTGTCTCTTTGAGTTTAACTTGTGAAACAGTGGATGAACTTTTGGGGACATGTGGGAAGAAGCACAAGCAGCTGTAATACCTCATCGACTACCAGCCTGCTCTCGAAGATGCATCTCCTGTGTCACAGAATGCTGCCTGACTCGATCGACAGCTCTGTCGGCGACTTTTTGACTCGCAGCCAGTTTGGCGATTGAGAAAGCTGCAGTTGTGGCCATCGTCTGAGCTTCTTGTTGGCCAGGATCTGTTTCCTCATTGTGCTGTCTGTGGGTTTCCCTGCAGGTCTTTCACTGCAGTTTGTTGAGGTAGTTGGTGTGTGTACTTGCCTGTGCGCGCTTGCTTCAGTGTCTTTTGAGTGATCTTACTACTTCCTTACTGGGCTGAGTGATTCACATATTTTCTCAACATGTGAACACACATTTCCACAGAACTAAAGTGTATGTTTCTACATTCACACAGTTTCTGACACTCACCAGAACACTTTGATATTCCTGCCATGTATACTGTTTAGTATTGGTTGAATCAGTAAAGAGATGAGGTACTTAGTCAGTTAATCACATTAGCTGATTAACAGGAAGTCAATGACTATTTTGATAAACCAATGCAGTAATATTTGCTTTCACACACGGTTGTAAACTGAAAATCTCAGTTGCTTTCGCTTGTACTCTGAGAGATGATTACTTATAATACCCAACCGATTTCATAAACAATAACAATAATAGCAGTTAATCTGATATTAATTAACTTTCAGTAAGTTTCCAATGTTAGTGTTAGATGAGCATGTAGTTTAAGAAATGTGTGGAGCTGAAATGAGTTTTTGAAGTCACTCAGTAAGGATAAGTGCCAGCTATTGTTCAAGCTTTTCGAATTTGAATATTGTCTTTTCTCTTTTTCTATTAAGCAACCCTGATTAAAAAAAGGGATGTGGTGTAAAATATAATACAACCTAATTATTTGCTAATTGTTTTGACATACACTCTGAAAAACAGCAGAACGCCAATATATTGTATGTAATGTCCTGCCTTATCATGTTCATTAATTTTATTAAAAAGATATATTTTTTTAAAGTTGTGGAATGCTCAAAAAAAAACCCAAAACGTTTGGAATCCCTCCCCCCTCCCTTGTAAATGCAGTTTTTTGTTCATTAAATAAAAGAAGCCCATGTCTTCAAATGTTAAACATGATCTAACACAAGCAGATGAGCACCAGCTTTCTTAAATACCAAAATAAAACAGTCTTAAACTGGTTACATTTTTATTTCAATCAGTAACTATATGACCAATGAGTAAATTACTAATTTTAAAGGGACTTTTGAATCAAATTTTCTGTACTTGACCGAAAGATCACTAATGCAGCATGACTATATTAGTTTGAAGTTACTTCAAACTGTGAACACTGTGCTAGTTAGCCCTCTAGTTAGGGCCTGACTGGTATATTGGGTTGTTGATATTATTGGCCGATATTGGCCTATCATAGATATATTGGTATCGGCGTGTACGTTCTCCAATTAGTGCTGATGTTAAAACTGATTTTTAAGGCTGAAAAAATACTTGGACTCGTAATTTAAAATGGTGTAATCATGTAGTTTGTCCAGTAGGTGGCGGTCCGTTATTTAATTGGTAATAAGTGAAGTGTTTACTGGTCAGTACACTGATGTTTGGAATGAAGTTTGTTAGATATCCTGCCTCCATTACATATCTTTGTCACACGTA
>JAQFJA010000004.1:7892537-7903500 GCA_029874485.1 Naso brachycentron
CTAATAGTACCTGCAAGTTAAAATCTCTTCTCTCTTCTGTCTGACCAGCTACAGAGTTGTCAGACAGGTGGGATTTTCCACAAATGATAATAGATGAATGCTTGGAAGTTTTTCAACAATTACAGGAAAGACAATTTTATGAGCCCGTTTGTACTCTTGGTTTCATTCTTTTTGGTCTGTGCTTTTTGCCCTCAACCTGTCCCCGCTCCTCTTCCCGTCCAGCTCTGACCAAGACCTTTGCCTTGTGATAAAGCTCCATCATAAAGTGTTCATAAAATAAGTCACCTGCCCTGTACTGTAACACATTAAATATTTGTATTTACTCATGACCTGGTGGTTTAATCAGTTTGGAAATGCATCAGGGTTAATTATATAAATATAACTAGAGTCACAAATTTTATCATAATGATTATTGCATTTTTCAGATGCCTGAGAAATTATGCATCAACACTGTTGACTTTCTTCTAAAGACCGAAGACTTCTGCCCAACTTGTTCCTGTTTTTTGAGAGTGTTCATGTGCATGCATGGGTTACTCCTCGTGCAACTTGTCTTGAGAAGCTCACGCGCAGTAACCTCCTGCCTGTCGTTCCTGTCCTTGTTTGTTCAGAAATGTCCCTGCTTGTGGCAAGATAGTATAGATCATTCAGTCCTGAATTAAACGCAGTCAGTGCAAAAGATGAAAAAAAACCCCACTGATACTAAATGACTTCATATTTCATCACTCTTGAAGTTGTCACATACTTTGTGTTTTAGTCACTTCATTTTAGTGTTGTGTTGCTGGATTAAAAAAAAAGATGAAAAAGAATCAAATTCCCACATGGGAGAGGCTGCACAACTACTGACCAGCTACAGAAAGTTCTGGCATTATAGTTCAAATAAGCCAATGCTTTGTCTTGGTGATAGTTTATGACTCTCAAACTTTTTAAACTAAATTTAAGGTGTTTCAGGTTTCACCTCATAACATCTGTGCTGTGATCCCTGTATCTTTAAGTTTAGGACAGAGATGACACACAAGTAAGAGAAACTGCCCAGACCAGAAAGAAAAACGACCCCCACACTGTCTCGGCCGGCCTTTTGAACTCTGACTTGTAAGAGCTAAGGTCAACAGTTTGTAGACAGGTAAATTCACTGTCAGAGCGAGACGCAGAGTAAGTGTAGCTTCTCACATATCCAGAGATTTAACAAGGCGATGCCAAAACATTGACTTATGTTCTTGCAGTGAGAGACATGAATGCTCTGAAATGTGGATGTTGTTTTAAAGAAATCTTTTATTTGAATTTTCTAGTACAGTGCCCATTCAGGACGTGTGCCTTAGTCCGTACCATGCCATATGTGCAGCGCAACCACGTACAGACTTTTTCCACCTCGATGGGTTGCCCATGCATCTGAAATTACACATGGGCATTGAGAATTAGGGTTGGGCGTCCGTGGTCTTAGGCCGATATGATACGTGACCATCCAATGCAGCAACTAACTGCAATACGATACGATTCACACCCCATCACAATGCAGTGTGATTCAACTTAATGTGATTGAACATAGTGCGATTCAGTGCGATATGATGTGATTGGACAATGCAAAGGAATTATCCTGTGCAGTTCAATGAGTTTGATTATTTATTAATCAATGGTTTATCAACAAAAGCTAAGCGAGGGCTGCTCTCTGTGAATTATAAAATAATGTGCTAAAGTTCAAAGCTGGATTTATACACAATGCAAGGCGTTAATGGTGTATTTAGTAACTCTAATAAGTGACAGTAATAGAAGTGCACTGCCTGAAATCAACAGGTTTACAATCTGGTTTTTCTAGACTTGTGTTGAGAGGATCACTGAGCCTTTCTTTAACCTACTTAATGTTGTCTCGACTGGAATCCGAAACTAGTAGAAAACAAAAGCAGGATAATATGATGAATCACTGTTTCTTACTGTTTCCACACGGTGTCTCTGTAGCCACTTTAGGCCTGACATGCGTTCAGATTTCTGAAGAGTCACACGTCAGCTCCACTGGCTCCACGTAGGCTCTGCTCTCTGCTGTAATCCCTTAATGCAGAACTATTAATCCATTTTAAAGGCCTCATGCCTGAGGTTTTTTAGGGTAATTCTTAATATCCTGCTGTATTGATATAAATGCTCTATGATGGTGTGTGTTTTTTCTCACAGTCACTCAAGAGACTCCTTTCACTTGGGAGCTGACAAGATCCTTTTAATTCAGATCTGTACGCTCTGTTTGGGACATTGCTGTGGCCTGTAAATGTACCAAACGGAAAGTGATGAACGGAATGAAAAGTGATTCTTTTTTTCCTTGTAACTTTTCTGATAGTTTAGAAAGCTCTTCTTCACTCTGTCTCACTCGCTCTCTCTCCTTCCTGACAGAGGAAATCATGCAGCCTGCGTTTTCCACCACTCATCCCTTTGTCCTGTTTTACAGGGTTGGTAGCTGCTGTTGATTTCAGAGCTGACTGAGTATTTTTCTAAATATTGTATTTTAACTCACTTAAGCAATACAAGCCTGACTATTACAGGATTTAATCTGTTGATTCCATGGATTAAATTAAGCATCCTGAGCATATTCAGTAGACGGAAAGATTGTTAAAAGCACATGCAAATATCTACTCACAAAAACAAACTTTGTGCCTTCTAACACACGCTCACACATGTGAAATATTTGTCTGGCACATGAACACCCACCCCATACCCATTTATATCATCCTCTGACTAATCCTATTTCCTCTTTACTTGAAAAGCAAATTCTCCTTTATGACCTTTACCTTGTTTTCTTAAGTCTATGACGTGCAAGCTGTTATCAATAATTCCATCCATGCACACCGTCATTTAACCCTTCCTACTTCAGCTCCAACAGGGAGGAGGGAAAGCCTGTGTGACGGCCAACCAGCAACGCTGCAGACCTTTGGCCTTCTCTGTTCCACCTACTCTGCCGCAGTAACGTACATGTTGTTGGACCAGCTCAGGGGTGGAGGCTGGAAAGACTGAATACCTTTGTTTATTGTTCCACATAGGCAGGGCAGTGTTGGGTGAGAGATGGAGATCCATTGTGTGGAATCTCCCTGCCTTCGTCATGAATAGTAGCTTTCAGAGGCAAGGGGGACTGGGCCGAAAGGCAAAGCACTCACAATAGCTTTAAGTTTTACGGCGTTCCTGTTGCTGGCAGCAGATTTTTGGCATGAGACCAAATGCAACATACACACAGCTGCACCGCTCGCTTTCTCTCTCCCTCACACACATAAACTCTTATCTCTCGTTTGGTCGCAGTCACAAGCACACATCTTTCTCCACAGCCCTCCGCCTCACCAGTCATTCATTCCTTCCCTGCATCCATTTCCAGCAAACTCCACTCGGCCTGCACTAAGCTTTCTTTTGTGCTTTTTTTTTTTTTTTGACAACAATGCTGTTTGTTTTCCCGAGGGGGCAGAGCAGAGAAACGCTGCTGGGCAGCCTCTCCGCCTAGGTCACCCGTGTCTCCTCCATGTCACCCTCTGTGCGTCTGCAGTGACGTCTGAACGGCATTATCTGCCATAGGCCACTGTTTGTTTTGGGCTGCTCAGGGCTTGATAATGACCCATTACTGGGGAACCAGAGGCTCATAGGCACCTCAGTGGAAAATACAGAAACCTTGCTAATCTGGATGAAACCCAGCTGGCATTCAGCTTGGCAATTTTTAGCAACAGTTTGAGCAGTGTTTAGCATAAAACATCTTTACTGCAGCCAGCAACAGCACCAACCTGTTAGCTATTTTTAGTGCATACTCTAGCTGCTAATGGCACTGGCTGACCTTTCTGTCTGTTTTTGTGTTGCTCCTAGACGTTTGGCATCCTGTGCATACACCACGAGTTGTGTCTGAATACATGTTGAGCATCAACAAAGACTTTTACATAATTGACTCATTACCCTGGACCCTCCCACGGTAGGAACGCAAGGAGCTGAGTTAAATTACATCAGTGGAAAAGGGAAACATGTCACAGTTAATGTTGTTGTCTTTGTGCATATCTCTCTTGATGTATCTTTATTTAAAAAAGTGTCTTCGCCTTTACCCTTGTAGCCCCATTTGTAGCCGTATTACTCTAAATCATTGTTATTTTCCTCGTTTTTGTCATCAACTCCTAGTATATAATGTAATGCATTGTTTAATTTTGGTAGAAATTTCTAACTTAATAGAATAAAGACAGGAAATGAGGGAAGAGACACACTGAAATTTAATGCACAAGGTCAGATAGACTCAGATAGGAGACTTTGCAGTTGCATGGTCAGCACCTCAATCTGTGAGACTGCCATGATGCCCCGAATGTGTGCACTGTGCTGTAAAACCTGCAGAAATCCCTAGACTGATCTGCAATAGTTATTGAAGAAAGGGAGGCAGGTAATGTTTAATGTTTTAACATCACAAAGTGGCAGCCTCACGCATATTTTTGAAAAGTAAAGCTTAAGGTGTTTATTGTTTTCTGGTTTCAAGGCCGCCTCCCCTCGCCACCTGCTGCAGGTATCCATTAGACCTTCACTGGCCTACACTACACTTACACTAATTTACCCACAACATTTGAACCACACTGCACCCGCATTTAGGATTAGACAACTGATAATTTGCAAACTCAACAATAGGCTAACAGGATGGCTGACCTTGCTAGCTTAAGATGGCCTACTCAGCAGTTCAGAAGCCGTATTTTACCACTCGCCACTCAGTGGTGTTTGGAGAGGTTAAACAACTCAAGGGCTCTTGTTTTAATGGTGTGGAAATGCCCCCATAATTCCTCTGCAAAAGCAAGTGACCATCCTTAAATGTTCATTCATAAATTCAAATGACTAGCTTGGGAAAGGTTTTTTATGAAGCACAATGAATCTCTCATGCACCATGACTCTACGAATCTACATTAGGCAACATTGGTCAAGTAGAGGAGGGTGAGAATTGTCTAGTTAGAAGTGGCCTGTCTTATTTTGCCGTATGAATTCCTGCTCCTGCTCAATTCTTAGTGCATATCAGTGTTTCTTGTCCCCTCTGTTATCACTGTTATCTGTCATTATGTCAGAGTCCCTGACACATATGCTGTCTGTCTTTAGTGACAGCCACTGCATGTGCAGTCAGCCATGTTTTGTTCAAACAATCCTGTTCTAAATATCATTATGTTAAGGACGCCGATTAGCTTGCATGGTTTGCTATCTAATGGATGTGCTTACTTTATCTAACTAGACATGCATATCTTCTT
Source organism: Naso brachycentron (assembly GCA_029874485.1). Lineage (NCBI taxonomy): Eukaryota > Metazoa > Chordata > Actinopteri > Acanthuriformes > Acanthuridae > Naso > Naso brachycentron. The sequence continues at coordinate 7,897,754 of JAQFJA010000004.1, forward strand.
GTTTTGTAGCTAAGTGCTTTTGAATTGAGTTCATAATAAACTGGGTTGACTTGTAGTTCCTGCAGCATAACTTGTCAGCCATCTAGTCTGTGCATGAAACAAGGAATCATTCATAGCTTATTTAAACAGGAATGAGCCTCAAGTAATTGCGCATGAATTTAGTATTTGAAAATCCTGCAGAAATGAGTCCAGTCTAGTCTTCTGTCTAGACACTGTGTGACTGTATTACAGTGTGCTGGATTGTTTTCTTCATCCTGTCAAGCCACAGAATTTACAGGATTGTGCCTTTTGTCAGATTCTGAGAAGCTACTGTATGGGAGTTTAACTGAAACGTTTTCATGGTGATACAGACAAGACACAGAGCTGCGTTATTTGTAGCACCACATGTTTAATCTAGAGAATTTTCTGTTAACCTTTGCACAGTCCTGCAGCTTTTCCTGGAAATGTCTGCTTACACAGAAAGTATAGTTACCCTTCAGCCAGTCACAAGCATGCAGGCTTGCAGGCAGGCACAGAGAGCACTGAATTTCCCAGTATTCCTTTTGCACTGTGTGTGTAGCCACTGGCCTGGGTGGGGGCCTGTCTGCTTTACTTATCTCAGGGGCCATTCCTGCAGCTCTAGGGTGGTGCTGCAGCTCCACGTCTCATCGTAGTTCCACTTAAAGCACACAATCTAGGTTTATGCTTCTCTCAGCTGAATGTTCCTCACTTTGGGCTGTACTTGCATGCAGCTGATAAACCTCATGTGCTTGTATAACCGGATGCTTTTTCTACTCAAAACATGTTTTCTTTTTCACAATAGATTAATATTTGGACTTTTTGATGAGTTGATTTGTTATTTAGCACATAAAGATGGACAAAAAAGCTCAGAGAGTCCAGGTTGACATCTTTTTTTGTCAGTTCAAAACCCCAAAATATTAAGTTCGCAGTGATAGAAAATGGAGAGAAGCTGCAAATCAATCAATTTTCCTGATTAAAATAACTAAAACTAGCGAACTAGCACTGTAAATCAATTTTCAAATTAGTTGCTGTTGTAAATTTTCTGTTGATCCACTGCTTAAAGGATTAGCGATGTCAGTGTTTTCCTTCTGCAGTTTAAACTCTACTTTCAAATACAAACTGGAGAGAAAGGCTTTTTGGAAAGTCAAGTCTTGCAAACACTGAGAATTTGGACTGAGTCTTTGAGTTTGTGGTGCAGAGGAGTTGTGATGCCCTGTGTTCCGGGCCCTCCAGTTTCTGTGGTTTCTGTTTATCCTGGTAAACAAAGTCCCCATATTTTCATGTCAACTGCATGACAGCGGCTTCCAGAGAAAGGAGGGGATTTCAGTGTTTTTCTCCTTTCTGGTGGGAAAGCAGTGATGTCACTGCTGGTTCTCACAGAATGAACAAGCAGGAGCCCTCACCATCTCCTCCCTGCCTCACCCTTCCTCTTTCACAGTCCAACACACTCAGCAGCCAGAGTCTCTCCCTGTGGCTCATAAACACAATCCTCCTTCACTCAGCAGCAGGACTGATGACTGAGTATTATTGAGGTTGATAAGCATGGTAACCGAGTGAGAACAGGCCAACCGTGTTTGTAGTAAAACAGGCGGGGGGGCTGCACAGTGGCACTGGTCTAATCTGATCAGCAAACTCCAGTGTGGGCTCATGTTTTAGGTGTAGCAAGAGACGTTTTTTCATTCAGCTGGAAAAGTGCTGACTGGCAGCAGGAGTGAATAAGAGGCTACTTTTAGCTTTGCCTGCAGACGAGGAAACTCCTGCTTGCAGAGAGAGAGCGCGTGTGTTTTGGGGGGAGGGAGGGGGTGTAGATGAGTGAAATGCAAGTGTGTGTGTGTGTGTGTGAGTACACACAGGATAAAAACCAATATACTGACTTGTGGCTGGGCCCCAAGTCTTTGAACTCTCCTTTGTTCAAAGCAGCAGACATCTGTCTAGACTCCAAGTATCGCCTTTACACAATTCACTGCTCTTCACTTCTCAGCTGTTACCATAAATTCAGACAGACGCCAGGCAGAATTTATTTCAGGCAGTTTTTTTTTTTTAACAGTGTCACTGGAAATAAAGTCTAAACTTTGATTTGAATTTTAGCAGATTAGAAAGTGAACTTTTTGTTGTGCATGAGCATTTATAATGAATGACTGTATATCTGTGGCATGTGTAAAAAATGCTTTCTCAGTAACAAGACTAAGTCTACAACAGAGCTGGGCAATGTATCTTTATTATATTGATATATCATGATACAAAGGATGCAATCATCAACTTGCAAGACTGATTCTGTTCACAGGAAGCGAGTGCTGCACAGTAAATTGCATGTAGCAGGTGCAAGCCATTACTTTTCTGATATTACAAGTTTCATCACTTGGTCATCATCATCATCACCCGAGTTAGATGCATTTTGCAACATACCTGCAAGTTTTTAATTGCACCTAGAATAGAGTTAGATGTACTGTGCAAAAACTAGTTATCATTTTAGCTGTTGGATTTCTTTATAACATTATATGGCTTAAGAGTTTTCTTTTCTTGGTTTAAAAAGCTCCATTACAGCAAAGAGATGTAATTTTCTGAATTTAGCAGTCTGTCTGTTCTAGCTGATCAAGTATTTACCTTTACCAACTTAGTCATTATATTCACATTACTGATAATTATATATCAGAAATCTTACTGTGTGAATATTTTGTGAAAGTACCAATAATCATCCCTACAACAATATCAATACTGAGGTGTTTGCCCCCAAAAATTGATATTTGATTTTATCCGTATCGCCCAGCTCTAGCTGCATATATTTTCAAGAATATATGTGTCATTTGATCATATATAAGTAATGTTTTTTCTAAACCATTTAGATCTGTGTCCTGACAGGACTTACATCAACTGATGGAGTTGATCAACATGCAGTCCTCCATGAACCGAATTAAAGATTTAGGTGTGTGCACCTGCCTCTCTGTGACCTACAGTTACCCATAAAGTCCCTCTCTGCAGAAAAGTTGGAGTGAATTTTCATAGAAACATAATTCCAGCCTCAGTCTACACATGGTCTCGGAATATCTTTTCCAGTTATTGAAGTTAATGAAGCCAGATGTTATATCAGCAGCAAATTACTCTGCAATTTCTTTTCTTTTTTTGTTAAGTAAACCATAGGTGTTAACTTTCTGTGTTTCTATAGTCCTACCAACCACAAAAGAGAGGGTAGAGAATGACCAACTTGTCATTTTGGGGTGAACTAAATGGAATGTTTTGCATGTGGAGAAAGCAGGATCTTTGCCCTACCTCTCATCACCCAACGTCAAGTGTGAAGTGCAGCTGGCAATATTTAAGCCCTAAAGCAGTTTATTTCTAGTGGTGTTGCCATATTAACACAAGCTACTCCAGCCTGAGTTAATGCAGAAGGGACCACACATACTGTACAGCAGACAGGACAGACTCTTCTTTCAGCCTTTGATGGATGTCGTTCGTATTCGTCAGCGGCAAATTTTAAGAGTTTTCTTTGGGTCTGAGCTGAAGTAGAGTAGAAGTGTAAGACACACACACACAGTATTTCATCTCTGAGTGTTGGTGTTAAAGGCACTGAGTCATAATGGTTCCCTGTTCTTTGCTCTTTGAACATCGTGCTAATGAATCACATGTGTGCGGGTGGATTTGTGTGTGTAAGGTAGAGCGGAGCAGAAGGGTTCTGCTGCTCTTTGCTGTAGGTGGTCCTGACTGCACTGTGTGTGTGTGTGTGTGTGTGATAGGGTGGGCTGTGAAGAGGGTGGTCTCTTTCTGATCCTCAGAGGCAAACTTTTTTTTAAGGCTCTTATATGTACATGGTGGTGCCTCATCATGCCACACACTCATGCGCTCACACACACTGGTGCCCTCCCATAGAGTCAGTCAGACTGGTGCTGCTGGTAGTAGCTGGCATCACATCACAGGGGCTGCACAGTTTGACTCAGGCAACTCAGTTTGGATGGTTTGACTGCAAAAAACTCTTGTGAATGCCAGTGGGATTTTACTGCCACTTCCTTCCTGATTACCTACGTTTCTTCTACTCCACAAGCTGAATGAGCTGATATTTTAGAGTCAGAGTGTAGTTGAATATTAATTCTGTCTGTCTCTTTATATCATCTTAAATTACAGCTGTGTCTGTCTCTATTTCTGAGGATGTTGCACCCTATCACATTACAGATGGAGAGATAAGAAGGCTTCATTTCAGCCTTGCTAACTTATTGGTCAGTATTGTTTAAAGATCATTTTTAACTGAGCGAAAACAACATTTTTCTTAAAAAAGCAAAGCAGAAACATATTAATTAATAATCCAATTTGGTTTTGACAAAGTTGCACCTTATCCCTGTGAACTGCATGTAATTATGTATATGTACATTTAATTTTTTAGAGAAAAAACAAACACCAAAAAAGAGTATGACATAAATCAAACCGCAAAAGCAAACTTTGTGCTGACCTAAAATGAACCAGCAAACTTTACTTAATTTTTGTTGGTCCTTTAATTTACCTTGTTATCACTCAGTAGTCTTTACTTTTTGCCTACAAACTTATTAATTTATTTTCTTATAGTTAAATGTACTTGAATCTTCTGAGTTTGTATGACAAGACATAAATCAAAGTGTTGTGTGCATGTCTGGAACAGCATTGCATCATGGGAAGGCAACTTTCAAGCTAATAACACCATACCAGAATGTCCTGTCTGCATAAAAACTGTATCCTTGTGCTGCTTTCTTCATACTCTACCAGGTTTTATACTTTTTTCACTTTAACACAACTTCCAAAAATTTCATCCTAAGCCATCACTGAGAAGCATAGCCAAAATAGTGATGCTCAAGCCATTTATTGTCAAATAAATTTTAGTTCTGAGTGATCTGTACTTTTATCAATTTGCATGCTTTGTTAAAGTAAGGTTACCTAATTAGATTTAAAGTGCGCATGATCCATATTGATACAGATATCGCTTATAGTCAATCACATTTAAAAATCACATTTACAGATTCCTTTGATACAAAGTCCTTAATTGTCCTCAATAAAGTTTTATATCAGGAATATTACATTGAATTCTTCCGTGTCAGTCTGTCACCTTGTAAAACACTAATGAAGAAAAAAGGTCAAAACATCCTTAAGTAAAAGACAACAAGCCCCTTTAATAATCACTTCTATTAAATTTAATCCATTATCTGCTCATCCAGATCCAGAGTGATCATAACATTACAATGAAAGTATACTGTATCGTATCATAACCCATCTGGTCACGGGTTTTGTCAGCTGACAAGGATGTAATTATCACTGATTAGGATTCATTTGCAGATCTGCTCTAAGTCAGCTAAGATAGCAGTTTTGAATCCAAGCCATCAGCTCTCGGGTCTCTTTAGAGATAGTTTTCAAGAAGAAGGAGTTCTCCGAGTGTAATTTTCGCTGCAGCACTGCCGTGTGAGGACTGTTTACACTTCTCATGTTATCTCTTCATTCATTGTTGCACATGATCAGCAGCTTTTTTCATTGTGTTTGCGTATTGCACAAGTTATAAACAATGCAATCTGGTTTGCGTGGTAGCAACAGGAGGTGTATTTTTACCTGGCAGCAGTAAATTATCTGATCAGAGAAAACCTCTGTAGCTGAGCACAAAGAAGGGGGTGACTAACCCGTGTTCCAGTTGAGGGATTGGAACAAAAGATTTATATTCAGTCAGCCTAAAAGTCAAGCTCATTATTGTAGCAAATGACTGAACTTGTCACTGAAATTATACTTGAAGTGATAATCAT
>JAQFJA010000004.1:7903600-7914864 GCA_029874485.1 Naso brachycentron
CATCAGAAAATCTATCTAGAGCCAAAACACAACTTCTGTAGACGATGTGGTTGAAAAAAGTTTTATTAGCTTGGATTCACATCACTTAAAATACTTTTCTTATATCCTGAAGGGGCATTTTAATGGTTGAAAAAATGTTTTTAAAATGCCTAAAGCAGCCTCTGAAATCTGCATTATAAAAAATACAGGGCACAGCATATGAAGACACATTGCAAGTGAGGAGGATGGTAGGGTGTCGGGTAATATGGGTTTATCAGACCAAATCAAAGTTGGTGATTGTTGGAAAAAACAAACAAAATGTTTTTGCTGAGTTTTATTGATAGTATTATCTTCTTCCTGTCTTTCAAGTTTGAATAAGTGTTTTACTCTGCATTAACAAGGCAGTTAAGTTTGAGACAAGATGGGCCAGAGCAAGCTGGTTAGCATGCTAACTTCAGTAGATATCTCTGCAATACAATGCATAGAGATCTTTGATGTAATGTCAGAGTTGTTACTTCTTTTGATCTGTTGATAATGTTTGTGCTTCATTCCAGTTCTGGCCATATGTCATACAACTTTCTTGGTAATGAAAATGTGTAGTCATTTTCTAGTACTGCAGCAGTTCATTTCAAGCTTAACTGATGTTTGTCCAAGAGGCAAACATGTGGCACATCGCCTACATTGGTTATTTTTAAAGACCTCCAAACTGTAAAAATAAAAGCCTTCATTTATCATGTATGGATAAAAGGAGAGGATTTTTTAGCCCTCTGCACCTGTGGTGCCTCGCCTTATGACTAAGTGAAGAGTGTTTCTTTAGGAAGATTGTTCTCTTTGCATTGTAATGCACAACACTTTCATGTCACGCTTTGATCTTACCAGTAACATTTCAGTGCTTTGAGTCATCTTTGGCCAGTTTTCTTTGGAGCGATTAGACGAAAATAAAACTCTCTAATCAGAAGTCCGACAATAGAGATTTTCCTTCACTTCCTATTACCATTTTTGTCTTTGGTCCTCCCGCTTTGTTCCTAAAACAAATGAGGCACAGAACGATCTAGTCACAGCATCAGAAGCTGTTTGGAGGAACTACATCCTGCGGGATGAAAAGGGCGCAGACAGGGATGAACAAAACAAACTGAGTCAAACATTTGCTTTTCCATAAAAAGCTGTTGCATTTACTGCACTCGACGTTTAATCTTTTGTATTTGCAATAACTGGCTAAGACTTGTTTAAAAACCCTTTGCACTTGAATGAAGTATTCAGAGCATTTTTTTACACCAACATATTGAAGTTTAACATGTTTGAAATGCCAGGAAACTTTAGGACATTATGCAAATGAAACATATTGATTATTTAACCAAGGCATGTTAGGACAACTTTAGCGTTTCTTCATTTTCATTTTGTAGAATAAATATTTTGCCCAAAGAACTTTTTCTGATGAATTTCATAATGAACTTCTGAGAAACTGTTCTTGAAGCTTCCTGTTCCCTACTGAGAAAAGTTTTGTGAAAGCGAGATGTGTCACAAGAGGCACGTGTGTGGTGCAAAAATGTTCGTGTGTGTGTGTAAAAAAACCCAGACAAATGGCAATAAAAGGAAGTAAGAGTGCAGGGAGAGATACTGGAGCCAGAGCTCCCACATGGACTGCAGGATGTGTCCGGGCTTGTTCCCGTCCAGCCTGTCAATGATTAGCAGGAAGTGATTCACAATCTCGCCCACTGCAGTGCTCAAACACATCAGTCCCTCAGTCTCATACAGTGTCGTAAAGTAACGAAGTAGAAATACTTTGTTTCTGTACTTAAGTAGTTTTTTTGGAAATCTATACTTTACTATTTCTATTTCTGTAGACTTTTACTTTACTATATTTTCCAAAGAAAACAGATAACTTTTACTCAGTACATTTCAAATAAGCATCTTAGTTACTCATAACTAAATAATAATAGAAGAATTTTGGTAGGCTACTAGCCAGTTTTTTGTTTGTTGTTGTTGTTGTTTTTTTGGCTTGCTTTGTTAGCCAATAATATTGAATCACAGACTGTAAGAAGTTGGATTGTTGGTTAATCATGTTTGGCGTGAATTCAAACAGGTGCTCTTAAGCTGCGGTACAAGTGATGACTGGGTTTTTTTCTTTGGGTGCTGCCGTCGTCATGTTTCATGTTTGATTTTAAATCATTTTGTTTCTATGATGTAGAAGCAGTGGCCCAGTTGCAGATCCAGCTTGAGCAAAACTTGTGCGTTCAAATCAGGTCCATAAGAGTTTAGAAAGCTTAGAAAATTTTCTGAAAACACTTTTTTTAATCACTTTATTTGCATTTTGTTTTATGACTGAGATATTCTGTCCTTATGTAGACCAGAGGCTACATAAATGAAAAATAAACAATTTTTTAAAAGTTAAACTTGACTGCTTTTTACATGTACTTTTTACTTATACTTTTACTTTCAATACTTAAGTACATGAATTGTCACTGTACTTTTGATACTTAAGTACAGTAAATACCAGCTTTTAAGACTTTTACTCAAGAAATATTCCAATAGGGGACTTTCACTTTTACCAAAGTCATTTTACAGTATGGTATCTTTACTTTTACTCAAGTGTGGCTTTCGGGTACTTTATACAAGACTGGTCACATATACTTTTCAACACTGAAATCTGTATATTTCTGTAGCTATTTGTTTAAATATAGATATCCTACACTGTATTTCTTTCATCCATTGTTGTAGTTCTGCACCTATCAGTTGAGTTCGTAGTGTCCACACTGTAATAATGTGGCATTGTTGTGCTGTGTCTGGCAGCAGGAGCAGTGCAGTGTCTAGAGGCTAGTAAAAGGAACTCTCATTTATTCTGGGAATTTTTCACGACATGTTTGCACAAAAAGTAGCCTGAAAAATTTGCATATACACGGGAGTGCCTCAGCTTTGTGTGTTCATTCTGATGAAAAGGTCTTGTTGCTGATGTCACTTCAGGGAACAAGTGTGCAGAGAATGAGGAAGCATGAAAGAGGATTCGTTGGTCCTTGTTAAACCAACGATCAAATGGCTTGCAACTCATTTACCTAGAGAACATGTAGTTAAATTATTTCCTGACTGCATATTAATATGACACTTAGCCCCTCACAGACTGTTACCGACCAGTTTGTGCTTATTCATGCTGCTGACTGTATCTGTTTTTTTTTAAACACACAGCTGCGCTGTATCATTGAACCCAGTTCCTCTCTGTAATCTGAAACAAGTGTCAACATTTTGTGCCTTAGAGAAATGCTTAGATAGATATTTGTCTGCATCCTACTTGACAAGAAACAAGAAAACAAGCTTGTTCTTAATAGCCTTACATACATTAGTTAGCTGCTTTAAAAATTCTCATTGTCTTCAGTGTTATTAAGCTTTTCTTTTTTTGCCCTTCATTACAGTGTTGATTTGTCCAGGATGTCTTCGAAGGCTCACAGTTCTAATAACATCGCCCATGCCCAGCGGACGGTGCAGCAGCTGAGAATAGAGGCGAGCATCGAGAGGATAAAGGTACAATGCAACAACAAAACATGCAGTCTCCATGTAGTCCACTTCACAGATTGTAGACTGTGGATATAAGCCTGCATATTGGTCCATTATTTCAGTCAGCGTTCGCCTCCCTTTCTGCTATCTGCGTGTAAATGTAATGCAGGGACACTGTCGCTGCGTCCTGGGCTTAGTGCCATCCAAGGTAATTGCGTTTGGTTTAAATAAATCCTAACAAGCCAGAACGTTTTTTCCCCTATAGTGAAATGATGATGGTTTAAGCAGGACTGTTCTCCAGCACTGACACAGCGCTGTAAAGATAGGACTGGCCGTGTGGGAGTACCTCTCATGCATTTCATTGTCTGCTCTTACTATTATTGCACTAAAACATATTATCTTTTTTGACATGAAGTACCCTGTCTACCAGCTGCAGAATTTCATCTCCACCTCTTTTTTTTTCTTTCCAAATTCAGCCAATTTCATGTGTCATATTAAATGCTGGTGATGTTAAAGACTTCAGACATATAAAATCCACTTTTTAAAGATTTAAATAATTAATATTTTTGTATAACAACAAGTCATAGAAAAAATATGAGAAAATCTTTTGATTAACTGCTCCCACTCTGACGCCCGCGCCACACACGTCTGCGTCACCTCACCTCTTGCTTATTTTTTCGGCACCTGTGTTAACAGGTTAGAGCAGCCATACAGCATGCATGACAGGTGCATGACACACACTTCTCACACACACCTGCAGCAAGGCAACACTAGAGCTCAGTAGTCTCGCCTATTTTTTCTGCAAGTCGTTCGCGTTTCTCTGCCATATGGACATCATGCCAGCAACATTCACTGTAGTGTATCATGGCAGACATGACTTGCAAATACTTAGAATAACCCGGGCCAAGCGAAGAGGGATTGCTGGATATTCTTTTTATTGTTAATTGATATACTTGAGCACACGCTTTCATGTTGAAACTCAATATGAATTACATTTATAATAGAATATTATTGATGGACATTATCAAACGAAGACTCTTTGTAGAAAGACAGCAGGAACACTGCCTGTGTGGACAACATACGTGTGCGAGACGCAGCAGCTCCACCACGCACACGCTCTGCTGAGGCACACGGAGGATGTGTGACCTGTGCGTGAGCAAACATGGCTAATTATTTGATCACCTGAGAGCTGCTCCTAAAAATCATTCTCACTTCTTTATAACTCAAGTTGGTTCTTTCAGAGCTTGTAACTCTTCACCATTAGATCAGCTGACTGAGTGTAAACATAGCCACTCGTTGCTCCACTGTGTCTCTATATTTCATTATTTCTGTAGGTGTCCAAGGCCTCTGCAGACCTTATGAACTACTGCAGTGAACACGCCAGAAACGACCCCCTCCTTATGGGCATCCCCGCTTCAGACAATCCCTTCAAGGACAAAAAACCCTGCACTATATTGTAGTGGATGCCACTTAGCCTTATCTGTTTTTTTGTTTTGTTTTGTTTTTTTTTTGCTTATTAATGTTGCTGTATTCTTTTTGTTGGGAGGAGTGAGGGGTGGACTGTGTTTGTGTTGTATCATTACCATGTGTTCACCTGTTCTGTTAACAATTCAGCAATTCAACCACCATTTTCTCAAAAACAGCAATTCATAATGAGCACAGAAAGCCCCACAAGCCTGTACTATTCTCTGAAACTATTAAACCTGGCAGTGCCACTGTTCATTTTGAGCTCTGACCACTAAAACAACTTTGGCTGCATGAGTTTAAATGGCATCAGGTACAAAATAGTGTTGCCCCAATAATCATTAACAACAGATATTAATGTCTGAATGTTGTGCAACACTGGCACAATGATGAACTTGCTCCTTTTTAAATAGCCTCATCTCAGTGGGCTGTGACTGTTATTATTTCTCTGGTTTGTCTTTAATTAATTCATGCAGCCACAGTTTTCCTTCAGTCATAAGCATGAGTTATAAGATGGATTAGAATGACTCATGTGGCTTCAGACTTCATTCCCAGCAGTATTTTACAAATTTTGTGCAATTTAAATCACTGATTTTGGGGGTCAGGTTTTACCTTGAGCCTCCTCTTAATTAGAAGAACAGTGTTCTTTTGACAGGGCAGTAATATCACTCTATACTCTTAAATTCAGATACTCAGTGTTTTGCAACGCATCACAGCTGCAGCAGCTCTGACTGGTTCACGACAATCCACATTCCATTTAATCCACTGTTTTCCTGTCTGGTATTTGTAGGTACGATTACCGTAATACAGTGTTGTCTTTTTGCTGATTAAATGAACCATCATGTTGAGACAAGTTCCATATAAACATCTTTAAACCAAGATCATCTTTGCTCAGCTTTAAACCAGTGTGATAATATGACCCCAGTGCTGTGTGAAATTTGTCAGCTGTGCTTTTATGAAACAGAGTAAACAAAGATGGAAATTCTTTATCACATAAATGCAGTGCAGAAATTACGTTTTGTTGTATGTTTTACTGAAAGTGTCAGCTGACATTGTGCGTAGGGTGACACTGTGTAATGCTAGGACCAAGCCAAACCAATGAAACTGCATTTCAAAACATCGGAACATGCACCTATTTTTAGCCATTCCTTCGGAAATCTCATGCTCGTACTATGGTACGCTATTTTTGGGATACTGACGGCACGTCGCCGGCAGTGAGTGTTGTGCAACACTGTGACACACGTCTGTTTGCTCATGACAATTGTCTTGGTGGCGCGAATGTGCACGTTGTTGTTTTAAAGTATTTTTGGCACAAGTGTTGCAGGTACGGGTGCAAATGGTAGTGTGCATTGACGATAAAAACCACTCTCCCAAGACTGCTGTCAAGTTTTTCCTGTTTTTCAATTCAAGCGTAACACTTGTGTCGGTGGGGGGTCTTCATTCTTTAACATGTACTTCATGTTGTGATTCTCCAGGGGGAGCATATCTGCTATAAGAAAAATTTAACAAAACAGAATAAATAGCAAATAATAAAAATGTCTTTCACTCTAAAGCCTTACTTATGTTTGCCTTGTACCATGAAGAACTCTTTAATGGGAGTACTTTCTTAAAAAAAAAAAGATGTTTGTATCAAATGTTTTTTTCCTGTGGGATGAAAGTGATTTGTAACGTTATTGTGCCATCTGTTTTCGTCCTCATGCCACTAGCAGAACATGTTAAGTTGTGTCTCACTTACCTGGTGCTCTCCGCTTTTCAGCCGTTTTTCGTATTGTTGCCTTCTCCAAAGGGTACGTTCAGGTCTTCAAATAAGCGAGATCTGGTGTTACTATCCAACTGTATTTTTTATGATTGTCTCTAACTGTTGGTTCTTCTTACTTGCAATAAATCATTCCTGTATGCCTCTTATGGAAAAGTTCAGATTACCACTGCCATGTCATGATTTCTGTCCATTCAGCAACTCTGTAACAGCCTTATTGTACCATTGATGGATTAATTTAACTGTCTGAATCTGCATTTTGATAAATGTCTTTATTAATATACCAACATTTGTATGAAGACTTAACTAAAAATTAATAAAGTGAAGCATTCCTGCAGTACAATACTGTACTGATATCTCAATAAATGTTTGTTGGGCTGCACAGTCGGAAGATTTGCTCTTGTGATGACCACTGTCGTCTTGACACCACCTTTTAGCCGTTCGTGTATTTACAGTATTTAATGCAGAAACCAGATATTTTTCTTTTACTGTTTAGATGGAGTCTGGCCAGAGAGGTCCACCCACGGAGTATCTGGGGCCGTTTCCTCTCATTAGTCGTTTATTTATATCTCACTCGGGATAGGAGAGACCTTGGGCCTCGCACCATGGCTGTCAGAAACCAGAGAGCACAGGGGCTAAATATAGCAAGGACCAAACCCTGATTTCCGCTCTTGGAGGGCTGACTGACTATTTTGGGAGGATGTCTGCTTAGCCTAAGTCTGTTTTCTTTCTCTGTGTGTGGCCACTCGGGTCTCTCTGACCTTGTTTGTGGCCAGCTGGTGGATAAACGACATGTTAAATTCTCTCCCTCACACAATGAGAAGGTTAGACAGGAAAGAATACTTGTCACCTATTGTAACAACTGCAGAAATACTGAATTGGCTGCCGTTTGTGACAGAATTGGTGAGAATTTATTGGTAAGGATGGTCTAAAATATGAATATACTTTGCTTTCCTCTTGTATTTTTCTCACAGCTTGAGCCGTGTCAAATGTCGCTGCAGAAAAAGCCAGGTGCGTTCGCACCCTGTAGACTGAAGAACACACTTCAGTGAATGCCATTGAAAGCACACACAGTGAAACAAATGAATGCATGATTTTTGGCAAACTCTTTAGCTCTGTAGAAGTATTCCCGTTATGCATGGATATGGTGGGCTGTCTGGATATTCTGTGTAAGCATGAATGCCCCTGAAGGCCTGAAGCATGTCCCCCAGCGGAGCTCAGCCTCTGCAGTAATCCCAGCTTGTCATTGTGCAGCAATGTGAGAATCACAGGGGGGCATATGGCCAGTGGCTGGCAGGCTGGCTCACTGACCATGTGCCTCTCTGTGAAAATCTGTCCTGGCAGTTACAGTGTCAGTGTGTTGGAATGTGCTGATTTGGGGGAGAGGAAGGGGAGGGAGGGAGGACTGGAGGGTGTGGGCTGACAGAGGGGGCTGCAGTGGCACCTCGAGTAGGCTCAGATATTTGAGCCCATTTTAACTCAGTAACTGCTTTTGCAGCTGTCACACTCTGAAATTCCCAGTTTACATAATCCATCCATAACCAGCAGTAAAATTACTCAATACTCAGGTACCATGGCTAAGTACAATTTCGAGTTACTTATTCTCTACTTGAGTTTTTTTAAACACTTTGTAATTCTTCCCCACACAGTTTTACTTTTTACTTTACTACATATGTTTTATGGCCAGATCCACTAGTTTGATTTTACATTTAGAACAAATGAACGCTTCATATCAACTGTCCCGCAACCCACTGAAGTGTTGCTGATTATGTTTTTGATTGAGCCGATTAGACGTATTCAAGCTACAGTTGTGCAGAGCCATGCTGGGATTTAGGTGACATTATCGTGCTAATGAGAATATTAATTAAAAAAAACTCACTCCTGGCCTTTTTGCATGACTTTTGCACACTATTTATGTTAAGCTAATAGCTAATGCTTGTGCTCCTTGTCTTGCACATTGGAGCATTGCTACTGTTCCTTAAGCAAAAAACAAACAAAAAAACCCCTGAATACTTTTTCCACCAATACTTTTTGCAGCTGTCAAGAAAAATTTCAAGGTAAAATTGAATTTGGATTCTATTTCTACAAAAACACCAAGTTCAATTTTGATAACAGAGTTTAGTTAATGAATATTTTTATTTTACTTGACTTTTTGGCACATTTCCTGATTAGTATCTTAAATGTGCATCTGATTTTAGTGGAAAAAAATGTTTATGGCCTATAATTAATGGATCAACAGGAATCAGGTAACCTGATGAAGTCAGATCAGGTTTGATGCTTTGCAGCAGAGTAAGAGACTGTCTTCTTGTCGAATATTACTTGGTAAAACTCTTATTTTATGGTGGATTGTCTCTTTGTTCTGTTACGTTATCTTAACCTGCCATTTACCTTCCCCTGCACTCTAAGTTTGGTGCATTTATGTTTGTGTGTTCTTAATCTAATCTAAACAAAGAGGGAGTATTATACAATCATATATTATACCATCGACCCAGGTTATGCAACATGTTCCCCATGTTGCACTTTAATTCAAAGTTCACCATGATTTATCAGGTCGTCAAACTCTGCACTGTGTTAGAAAAACAGAGAAAGTCCTGCAGCTGAACTTTGACTTACAATACAGCTCAGCCAGCAGGCACTAAAGATGGTATGCGAAGCTCAACCTTTTTTGGACTGGCTTCACTGGAAGGACGGAGTGACTGTACTAACACTTACATCAGCCATCCACGGCTCGGATCTTAAAATAACCTTTTCCCTTCCATCACAACAATGCCACAGAACTTCAGTCAGCATCACACCCTGCAGTCACACACCAGATAACCTTTCACACAGTGGCAGCTGAAACCAGCGGGACTGAAATGCGTTTCTAGGGCAGGTAAACACTTTAGGCACCAGTCTTTAGCTATTTAAGGAGCATTTTTGCATCAGCTCATAATACATTTGTGTTCACTGGAAATCCTGTGCATCATAACACTTTAGCATTACACAGCCTTCATTAGGACTGCCTGTGTCACTGTTTGGCTCATACAGTTCACAAAATAAATGTGGTTATGTTTACTATACCACAGTAGTTCTGTCAGATAAGTGTGCAGTTTAATCGTATGAAGTTTGCCCTAAAGTTCACTTACTATTATTCTCGCTAATCCTGTTCTAGGTTCACTTTCTGGTTCACCTAAACTGTGCTTCTTTAGAAGAAAACCCACGCAATGGAAAAACACTCAGAAGTCCTGTGACAAGAGTGACAAGAAATAATAATGTCAAGCTTACTTAATTCAATAACGTCAGAAGGGCAGTAAATATGAATTGTGCTGTATTTTACAACCTCTTTCGCCACTGATGTTGTCTGCCTGATTTTATAATTTTGCGTTATTAAGTGTCACATGAGCTCTCTCACATGGAAAGCTAAACTGGGCTGTGCAACTCAAGGACAGCCTCTGCCTTCTCTCTTCTCGTGATCATGACTCGGCACTTTCAGAGGGGAATGCCTGCCTTACATCAGCCCAGTGACATCATAACTGACATTCAACCCCACAGGGATCACCTGTGTGTGTGTGTGTTAGTTTGAGTGGAAAAGGAAAGGAGTATGGAGGGGTTGGTGGGCGGGGGGAGCAGCTCAGACCAGCTTGTGCAATAGATTGCATGCCAGTACCTCCCTTACAAAATTTTCCAAGCAGTTCCAGTCATGTGCTTTTCAGTAAGCAGCTGGTCCCGAGGGCGGAGGCGGCTGGTGACCTAATTAGCTAGAAAACACCTGATGAAATCTCACTTTTATTGTAAGTACTTTGTGAAATGCAGTAGGTGAAGTACAGGTACTGTGTTCATACTTTTGCTTTACCTGTGCAACGTGTGCGGATGTCACATGTTCGAGGTTGTCACATGACTCTAGGAAGTCAGCTGGTGAAAAAAGACAAACTAAACTGTCCAGCAAATCACTGAGAATCGGTGAAAAGGGAACCTGTTTGGATGAATGAACATGGTCCTGCTGACCGAGGCAGAAGCCCGAGCAGAGAGAGCTCTGAGGATTATTGTTCTCTTCAGCTCAGAGATGGCACTGAGGCCACAGAGGCCAACATGACCCCTGTGATCTGCACGTGACTCCTCTTTACAACTGCAACTGCTAAAGGTCAGAATTCATCTCAGCTTTGCTCAAATTTCCAGAAATAAAAAAAGAGAACACGTGCAGTTCTGGCTCAAAACAGAAAATTTATTGACAACAATACATATGAATTCATTTTGCAAATAGTTATGGTAAAAAATGAAACATAAATACACTTAAATATCATTAGAAATAACTTAAATTGTAACAAATGAATTATTTTACTTGTGGCAAAAAACCCAGCGGGCATAAGAAACACTTAATACACAGAATGTCTTCACTGAATGTGTAGCCCTTCCCTTTTCTTTTAAATTATGACAATAGCAACATCAACATTAAAAATTTAAATCAAATAGGTGAAACTGCAAAACGTCCAGTGTTTCAACAAGTGCTTTGTTTCTGCAGAGAGGCCGAAGCCGTGGTCCACACAACAGCTCCATTTTCTGGTTTCTCCCCACGTTTGTGACTCGTCACAGAGGCTTTACC
>JAQFJA010000004.1:7988888-8002300 GCA_029874485.1 Naso brachycentron
CAGTGCATTTACTGACCTAGATTCTGTAAGATCCCGGCAAGGGGATAAATAATGACTGGAATTTAACTTAGTCCAGCTGCTTTTCAGACTATGAGAAAACTAGTTTGACCCACAAGGCCTGCATACCCTACTTTCGAGAAAGTGTGTGATTGATGAGTTTACAGTACCATACAACTCAAATCCTACTGTTTCAGTTAAATTCAGTACAACACTTGTATAAATTTGTTTATCATCACTTCCCTTGATCCAAAGTGGCCACCGTAGGCTACTATAGTATTTTTGCATATTAAAAGTTAAAAAGGATGAAAATTATTAAGACCATTTTTACACGGGGGCAGCCCTACTGAAAACGTAAAGGTCTTTCCTTTACATCTTCAAAATACTGTATGTCCGCACTCTGGCACAGCAGAACACTGGCGCCAGCACTTCGTTCGTCTGTCGTCATGTAAAAGAAAGGCCAAACCAAAACATAAGTGTTTTGTTTGATGTGAAAACTTGCGCCATGTAAACTGCCCCTATTACTAAGAAATGTGTTGCAATAGATAAACACCTCAAACAGGTATCAAGTATTTATTTGAGGAATTCCCTGAGTGACAGTGGCTTTAGTAAAAAAAAATTAAGGAATATATTGGTAAAATTTATATGTAGATGAATAATAATAATAATAATAATAATAATAATAATAATAATAATAATAATTTTAAAAGATAAAATAATCACATTAAAAACACACAAATGTATTCAGATTTTTTAAGCAAACACGCATCTGAACGGAAGAAGAACAGAAGAAAGATCGAATATTTAGTCTCTCCCTGTTCTCAACATACCAGAAGTCTCTATCAGCCTATTAACAGCGAAGGACTCACGTTATTAGTTGTGGTTGGTGATTAGGCCTAATTTATCAAGACTTACTTCGCCGGACTCCCACCATTGTCAATTCTTTCTCTTCATTTAGCTATTTTTTTGTAGGAAGGCCTGTTTCAACATTTAAAAACAAACAAACAAACAAACAAACAAAAACAACCACTAGCCTTTAGAACATATGGTCGGTTCTTATTGACAATAAAAAACTTTTGACAAAAAAAAAAAAAAAAAATTCTTTTCCTAAATGATAAAAATAAAAACACCTCTCACCTTCTCTCTCTCAGACAAACAAACAAACAAAAAAATAAATTAGTGCCTTTCTGTGCTTAATGTGCGCGTGGACATTTCTTATTTCCATGAAATTCTTTGTCTACCGTTCAAAATATGTTCAGAGTGAGAAACATGGTCCGAGATAAAACTGCGTTATAGGCCAAACACTTTCCCAAGAATCTCCCAACAAAATATGCAAGCTTTACATTAAAAGGCTACTTTGCGCTGCCCTTAATTCTCTACCTAAACGGTTTTGCTCCGGGAGAAGAAATCTTCTCTAAAAACCCTTCAAGAAGAGAAGGGCATTATTGCCCTAATCCTCTTACCCGCAGTCATTTTAAGACAGGGGTTTTTGGAGGCTGAGATGGCGTCTTGTCTTCCCTATCCCATCCCAAATCCTTCCAGGCCGGGAGAGAGTCTAAAGGCAGCGCCCTGGCATCTATTAGCCATCTCTCTAAAGTCTCTCGCTCCCGTCAGTGGCATGGAAAGAAAAAGCCGAAAAGCAAACAAACTAAAGGTTGGTTGCATTGCCACACAAAAGCTATGGCGATGCAGCTCATGCTCCAAGTGCACCGGCCTGAAAGAACTTTTAGGACAGTCGATTAAGAAATAAAATAAAATAAAAATATAAACATTAGTTAATTTTTACAAATTGTCGGTGCTATTTTTGCATTTAATATTATAGTAAAACGCATGGACAGATTTTTTTACTCATGTGTTCAAGGGGGGGCAAGAATAACAGGACTAACCAAAAATATTTATTTAATTAGCCTATGCAGCAGATTTGCAAAGAAAATCTATAGTTGACAACAAATCAATATCTACACAGTTTGCCAAATGGAACCATTAAAAGCGTGAATTTGTGGGTTATAATAATATTATTTGCTTCAGGATCCTAAATAGAAAAAACGTAGGCTATAGACAGAAACAGGGGGGTTAGCGGACATAATGTGCTTAAATCGATCATATTTGAGAGTAACTCCAGAGGTCAGTGCGTCAGAGTCTGCCGCTGGACGATCAGCGAGCTTATTTACTTGACTGACAGCACGGAGAGCCAATGAAAAGCCCGCATGACCCCCGCGAAGCTCTCCTTAAAATCCCTCCACCGGCTCTTGAGCACCAGCAGATGGCGGCTTCCCACTCCTGCGCGAGACGCGGCGCGTTTAACAGGAGAGGAGCAGGTGGAGCGCGAGCGACGGACTTGAAGTGAAGCAACAGACCGGGTGACTTTTTACGCTTCACCCCGATTTGTTACCTCACCGTGGGAAGGACGGAGAAGTGGGCATTAAAAAACAAAAAAACAAAACACAAACCCGGGGCAGCTGGAGGAGACACCGGAAACCTGAAGTGGAAGTCGAAGATCGTCTGTGCTGTCTTCACAAAGTGAAGGACAAGACAACTGTCTCTACAAGAGGTAAAACTTTATACCGCGCCCCTTTATTTCTCACACCTTGTGTTTTAAAAACATCTTTAAAAGGCTTTAATGGTCGTAATAAATAGCTCTCATGTTTATCCATGCAGGCTCCAAAGCAGGCTGATGTAAGCAAAGTTGAAATTGCCTCTAAATCAGATTTAACAGGACGCTGTTGTGTTATTGGGGATAACGTAGCTGTAAAAAATATTTGTCTTTCTTTCGGCTGATTTAAACACATTTCTTCGGGTGGAAATGAGCTCAATGTTCCCATAGGCCTACATCTGGCATTGTAAAGTTTCAGTGTGTAACCCAAGATGGAAGCTGACGTAGAACTCAAAGTCATGACGTTCGCATTACAAATAATAGCCCGCAATTAGACAAGTAAAAAGCTTGTTTTAACCATTAACAACAGGCCCTGCCTCCTTTTTATGCATGAACTCAAATTAAGGGGCTGAGTTCTTTATTTTCTTTTCATTACAAACGCATGAACCTAGTCTAAATGTAAAAAAAAATTAAAAATTAAAATTAAAATAAATCCGACTTTGCAGCCCATAAAGTGACGCAAAAGAACATCTGCGCCATATAGTGATGTAAGGTTGTATTTTGAGGATGTGTACTGTGGGCAGCGTTCTTGTAACAAAAAAATAATTTCCATCATAATACAGACACCTTAACTGCTTTAACTAACTTGATAAATTCTGACATTAAAAGTCAGAGGTTGAACACGTTTATTTTTTTAAATCTGGCTTCTGCAAAACAAATGAAATTAATGGTAAAAAACAAAAAAACCCCCAAAAAATCAAATCCATGTCTCTGGTCCTCTGACAGTTTACACTGTGACACAGCAAAGAGCAGATTGTCAGGTCGACTCCTGCCCTTGGGGGCTGTTAGCAAATAACATTTTTCCTAATTTAGTCGGATCAAAGAGTTACACTGTACATGCCAATTTACATAATGACGGTTTGATAATCGAAGCATTGAGCGGGGCTGCCAGGAGGGCCCAGTGCCTGGAGCAGAGAGAGGCTTATGAATGACAATAACAGCACTGACAGGCGCGCAGTGATGAGCCATTGTGCTGGATTTGACATGGGCAGGAGGATACAGGCTATCACCACAGACGCAGGCCTAGTAGTAAATATGAAAGGTGGGTAATGACGGGAAGGCAGGCTTCAAGCTAAAGTTTACTTGTGCGCAAAAAAGGGGAGCAGCCCCCAAAACACGCAGCTGACAGTAAAATGCGCAGCTTTATTGCATGGTGCAAAAGTCAAATTAAAATCACTGGAAGACGTTTTCGTCCCTCAGACTACGAACAGTAGCCTAATTGAAGCAAGCAGGTGTAATAAGAGTTTGTAGGCCCATTGATGTGAATGTTTAGACATGGCGACACAAGGCTAAATGAACTGAAGGCCTGTATAGTCAGAGATAACACGCTTAAAATGGACGAAAACACGCAACTGAGAAAGAAATGGTCGGCTTATGACCAGAACACACGCGCACGCACTCTTGCCCACGCGGGAACTCCAAGCCAGACCTCACCACGCAATCCCTGTACGTCCGTCCGTGTCAGCGTTGATGATAAATGGAGGGCCTCGCAGTCGAAACCTATTTGCACTTCCATTAGACGGGGAGCCAAATGGGGATCAACATGCATATTTTTACCCGCGGAGAAGCCATACATCTCAGCCAAAACGTTGCCCCGGGGCGATGGGATAAGAGGCCGCCAGAGAGGGGAAAGGGGGGGGGGGGGTCAATTCAACTCAAATACTTGAGGGAGTAAAGTAAATGTTTAGCGAAGCACCTTCTGTCCCAGCGAATTAAACTATTCCCCACTGCCCTCTGATCACATTCATCAGCCGCCGCAGCCACTTAATAGGCTGGGAATGGCCACTGCAGGCATCACGCGCACAGAAATGGAAAAAAAAACCTTTCTTTTTTACAAGAACGACGACCAGGACTTTTAGGTTTTATGAGCCAGGTTATTATTATTATTGTTATTATTATTATTACTATTACTATTATTATTATTATTATTAGTAGTAGTAGTAGTAGTAGCAGTGTTTGTTTGTTTTTTAGATAAGGTTAGGCCAACTATGTAATTACTGAAATTCATTTATTTAAATAGGCCTAAATAAAATGTCCATCACAAAACATGTGAAACAAGATTAGGCTACAAGACAAGTATGACCTCGGTCAAATTACTGTCAATTAAGTTTCAACATTACAAAATTAAATTACAACAAATATCCTCAGAAACTGGAACAATTTAAGCGATAAAAAAAAATATACCGGAAGTAAACTGCCCAAATACTTGTAGGCTAACAACAAATGCTGCTTTGGTTGTTCTTGGTTTTTGTCATTTAACCCAAACACCTGAAAACAAACAAAATAATGAGCAAAAAATTGATCATATGAGTTTTTGTCAAAATGTGCAGACCAAGAACTTCGTCATCTCCTCAGATACTGTGGGCTACCTGTCACAGAGCACAAAGATTTATATCTTTTCCCTGTGGTCTCTCTGTGATGGTTGTAATAACTGTTTGGGCCTCCGAGATATTCCCTTCTGTCAGCCTCTTCCGTTCTAATACATATCTAATCGTGTCCTCAAGCGTTTCATCTATGGAAATCTCGGTCGGGAAAGAGAACTACAAAAACAGAGTTTGGATGAGTGCTGCTGCGTGAAAGCTCCACCACGGTGGTTTAACTTAAATTAATCTCGTAAAAGCTGCAAGAATCTGTGCCTCTACTGTGAATGACACAAAACAACCCAAATAATTGGCAATAACTCGGAGTGTGTTGCAAGAAAATGGATTTTAAAAAGTCAGTCCATTAAATTGAAGAGCACTTCATTTTAAAAAAAAAAAAGCATTGTGGTAATCATAGCCTATTAAAATATAATCCTGCTATTCGGCTGCAGGTTTTGCCACCGAAACCCGGAACAAATCTCCTTATTTCATTTTCCAACACATTTCATCAACGCCTTGATCTGTCAAAGCAACCTTTTTCAAAGGGGATTTGGCTTCTCTGGGATCATAGAAGCGACGTGAGTAAATTCATGAATAAGGCATCCGTCACGCTCCATTACGAGAACGAGTGATAATTACCCCAATTAAAAGCCTTTTGTATAATTAATGGATTGAACACAGCGATAATTGGATGTTAATGGATAACACTTTTGTGGGAGTGCGCACATTAAAATCTATTGGCCCTTGAGCGCGATGGATCTGCTGACGTTTATTCTAGTAACAAAAAGCTCGTGTGTGATTTTTTTTTTTTTTTTTTTTTACCATGCAGGCCTGCACCAGGTGAGTTTATTCCAGCTGTCTAAAGGCAGCGTGTCCACGCGCGTCCACGTGCCTTTAATGTCAAACTGTGCCTGAGTGGAAGTGACCTCCTCTCTCTCCTCTGTAATCACAGCCATCTTGTCTTCCGCTCCGCAGGTGACGGCCTCTCACCATGCAGCACTACGGGGTGAACGGCTACTCTCTGCACGCCATGAACTCCCTCAGCGCCATGTACAACCTGCACCAGCAGGCCGCGCAACAGGCGCAGCACGCGCCCGACTACCGGCCGTCCGTGCACGCGCTCACGCTGGCCGAGAGACTAGCTGGTAATTAAGTTTTGGGAAAAGTCAATAAGTTAATGAAGTAGTGAGGAAACAAACAGGTGTTATATGCCAGCTTGGCATGGATGATTTTTTTTCTTTAGGTTCTGGTTAGTGCAGCTGACATTCATGCAGATGAAGTAGGCTAACGGAGCCCGGCTGTGCGCAGTAAAATAAACTTGCCGTGTGTTTTCTTTTCCAACGGCTGCGCATTTCAAGACATCATCTTGGAGGCTCGCTACGGCTCTCAGCACCGCAAACAGCGCCGCAGCCGCACGGCCTTCACCGCGCAGCAGCTGGAAGCGCTGGAGAAGACTTTCCAGAAGACCCACTACCCGGATGTGGTGATGAGGGAGCGGCTGGCCATGTGCACCAACCTGCCCGAGGCCCGCGTGCAGGTACGCTTTTACCTCACGGACGAGCACTGCATATGTGTGAGAGCAGCCTTTAATGTTTAATTACGGGTCAGTTACGTGGCTCAGCTGCATTAACATTAACTTAAGTTTTATGTAGACTAGCTTATTTTGTGATGAATATTTTAATGACGTGGAGAAGAAAAGACATTGATCAAAATAATGGAAAAAGACGAATTGATACACTGACATTAATTGTCTGATGCATTAATAAAAACTTAGATTTGCCACAGTTTGAGTAGCAGTGACTTTGCATTCTTTGAACGCATGAAAAATAATTAAAAACATATTTTAATGGAATGTTTTACTTTGCTCTGTGAAGCTTTTCACATTTCCTGCACAACAGAAAATGTAACGCATCCACGTTAATTAATACATTAAAGGGTGAAATATAGTTACAATTAAAACAGAAATGTTCAACTTATTTAATTTTAATTGTGATTATTTTCTTTCAAACTTTTATTGTAAGTATGTTACAGCCTCATGGATGGGTTGTTACTGCTGATTTTTGGGATTTCTCATATTCCTCTCAATCATTCGATGCTCACTGAAATCAGTCATTTACAAAATGTTGAAGACCCTGCCACAATCTTCGTCCACTGTTCTACATCTTTGCTTGTTCACCCTCTGACTCGCTCTTCTCCCCTCTGCCATCAGGTTTGGTTCAAAAACCGCAGAGCAAAGTTCCGCAAGAAGCAGCGCAGCCTCCAGAAGGAGCAGCTCCAGAAGCAGAAGGAGGCGTCAGGAGAGGGAGGAAGCGAGAAGGAGGATGCGCCTCCCACCACAACTATCCTTCCTGACACGCAACTCCCTCCTCCATCTTCGTCCTCCTCCTCGTCTTCTCTGGAGGCAGAGGGTCCTGGAGTTCGTCCTGTCCCGCTGGACATGGAGCTGAACGTCACGTCAGCGGAACACTCAGGCAGCGAGTCGGCGACGGAGGACAACGCCACTGATAAGGAGGACGAAATGAAATCTCAGAGGGAGGAGATGAAGTGTGAGAGAGCGGTGACTCCTGGGGACGTCTCACCATCTTGCAAAAGACTCAGCCCTAAACCAGGTGAGCACAAATGATGCTTCATTTTCACTCTGACTCTGAGGAGATTTCTTTATTCTTACCAAATTTAGTTCAGGGCATCCCTCATCTACTAACTGTAAGAATTTATCACATCCTCTCTTCTCTCTGTCCAGACTCTCCACTGGTCTCCCCGTCCGTGACCCCCTCCTCCTCCAGCAGCGGTCTGGCCAGCAGTGGTCCTCTCTCCCAGAGCCACTCTTACTCTTCCTCCCCTCTCAGCCTGTTTCGTCTGCAGGAGCAGTTCCGCCAGCACATGGCTGCCACCAACAACCTGGTGCACTACCCTGCTTTTGACCTCGCTGCCCCATCTTCACTTCCCTACCTGGGGATGAATGTGAACATGCCGCCCGCGCCGCTGGGCTCTCTGCCGTGCCAGTCTTACTACCAGTCCCTGTCCCATCACGCCCAGCAGGTGTGGAACAGCCCGCTGCTGCAGGCGTCGGCTGCAGGCGGCCTCGCCAGCCACAACAACAAGACCACCAGCATCGAGAACCTGCGTCTGAGGGCCAAACAGCACGCAGCCTCGCTGGGACTGGACACAATGTCTAACTGAGAATCAAAAGTTTGGAGGAAAATGTAAACAAACCAGAGCCTCACGCGTCACCCCATTATACTGCGCACCTGTGTGACTGTAACAGTTCTTTAGGAACTGTTCACAGACCCCTTCTTGAGTGCATGGGCACAGGACATGCAGAGATGTACAAAAATAAAACACGCAAACATGCACTGGACCAACAAAACTCCATTTAAGAGCTTTTAAAGACAGACCACACTTCAACAGCTTGTTTGACTCCTCTAAGCTTCCGTTGCAGCTCAAGATCCAAAATTAACCCGCAAGATGTTTGACATTACTCGAATAATGCGACAGATCAAGTGAATGTCCCGACTCAGAGGACAGTGAACATGTTCCTGACCCACAGACGTGCGACGCTGGACCTTCCTCACATCTGAAATAAACAAACAAATAGCTGAGAATGATGTACACAGCTGACGATGAATGCACTCAGTTTTAAAGACAATGCAAATCATGTTTACAAGGATAATGTGAATAAATGAGGCACTTTTGAAGGAATTTGGCTCGTTGGCCAGAAAGAAAAAAAAGCATCAAAGAGATCATCTCTGTCACAGGACCACCGACACTTCAATTAAGCAGCGCAGTTATGAACACAGCATGCACTACATAACAGCACATGAATAAAATAAACTTCGAGCCATGTTGTCCTCAACAGCATAATTAAAAGTGACTAATTTACCAGTTTAATGGCCAGTAATATGCCACTTTGTACAGAGGCTGGCTTGGTAATGAGAAAATGATTTCAGTGACTAAATTCTCAAAGCTTTTAATTACATTTTGCCCTGGGCTGAGGGAGCGGGGGCAAATGCAATTATGAACATGCATACCATTTAAACCGTCTGTATAAATTTAAAAGGTCCATGCACTACAATGGTCCATTAAGGCAGCAACATGATTGACATCCCTTTACCAGGAGCTGATCAATTTCCTTTAAATGCAAAACGATATGATAAAAAAAAAAAAAAGAAAATTGGGCTTTTGCATAAATGTCTCAACCCGTATTTTTTGATCGCCTTAATATTCTCTTGAGGAAACTTGCAGCTTTTCATTAAAAGTCAAACCGACTGTTAGCACTTGATGAGGAGAATCATACACGTCTCTGATGTTTTCTGTTAATGTGTTGAAGTGAAGCTTGAGTCTTCATATGAGGAAAAAAAATGCACATTATTTTAGTATGTAAAATACAAAAAAGTCTATCTATTAATGTTTACTGGTAAGGTAATTGTAAAGTTCCTATTATGTTGTATAATTGATAATGGACTCTGTCTCAGATAAAGTTCCTTTAGCTGTCAGATTGTAAGATTGTATTTGCTGAGCTCACCGGCAGCCATCTCTACCCCTCCTCTTTCAGTTGTCTGTGTAACGATCCTCAGTTGAACTATTGAATTAAAACTTTAAATGTGTTTGCTTTCTTCTCTTGAATTGGCTCGAAAGACGCAGTTGAACAAATTTGCTGGAGAACTGCCACCGTCTGTATTTTGCAAATTCAGACTGAAAAGTTTAAGGTTAAAGTAAGTGAAAAGATTTGTGAATAATTGACCCGAGTCGTCTGTGTGCTGCTGTCTTGATTCTCTTTGAGTTCTGTTGTTTATTTTATGTTGTTGCTGTTCCCCCTGCTGTCTCTGTCAAACTACATGGTCCAGTGGTAGATGCATTTATAATGGTGGAGGAGAGAGTGAGTGGACCACAACAGTGTTGTTTCCGTTGCTCCTCCAAAACAATGTAGACTTGAACTAGTGTTTTGTTGTAAAATAATCACAAATAAAAAAATTGCTTGGAAATCTTTATAATGAAGACTACTCTGTCTGTACTGAGCATTTACACAGTGTGGAGGTGGAGACAGACAAACAGTTCAGCTCTGCAAAACAAATGTAAACTAACAGCATGAATTTAGAAATACACAAGTTGATATAAGCTCTACTGTGTTGCAGTCTTTCAGCCTTTTGTCCGCGTGAACTCTGAGGAACCAAAGTTAAATTCCTAATAAGGCAAATGCAAAATATGAGCAAAAGCAAGCAAAAAAAAGAAGCAGATTTTAAACTTACGGTGTTATCAGTTCAGTTTTTCTTTTGTGTCAAAAATTAAATAATTGGAGAAAAAGTGAGGCGAAAAAGAAACGGCAACAAAAAGGTTCAGGGTGATGGAGGGATGGGAAGAAGACTGAATGAAAATAGCGTTAAAAACAAAAAAAATTACAAATAAATAAAATGTATGAGAATTTGAAAGGAGACAGAGTACGGGAGCAGAGGGAGGCAGAAAAATAACAACGTAATCTGAAAAATAAAAAAAGGGACATAAGCCATCCCCAATGAATAAGCAGGCCATTATCCTGAAGAATGACGGCCCGGGGCGGTGATTATGCTGCTATTATGTCTTTAACAGCATGGTTTGTCAAAACGCACAGACCCCCACCCAACACTGCCCCTACACACCCACTTGCACACACACACACACACACTCAAACATATGTGGTGCAACATGGGCATCTCCTCCAAAATGTGCCCTTGCTCTCCCCACAGTAAACTTGCGTTCCGTAAGTGCGTCGCTCAAGCTGCGTGACGTCGCTCTGTTATTAATTGAATCAGCCTTTAACATTTGTTTTCCCCTCTCGCTGTGTGTAAATAACAAATGTACCTTGTCTGCTGCACTGGTGCTGAATGACCACCATCCAAAAATCAGAGAGAGGAGGATAATGATCTCACCAGATTAGCAGCGTTAGCGTAGCACCCTAACCTTGTTGTGTTTTATTAACACACATACATGTGTGCGTGCATGGATGTGTGTGCATGTGTGTCCTCAGCCAAGGGCGTCCTGATCGTGTGACTGATAAGATTGTGGTGTGGATACGCGGCAGAAGTGAATGTCCTTGTTATCCAGGGTAGGAATCTGTCCAGGTACACGGCAGGATTTCCTCCCATGGGGCCATTTGGACCAGAGAACATAACACAATACTCTTGTTCCAAATGTTCTCTTTTCATAACACCCATCCCCCAAACACACACACACACACACACTCTCTCTCTCTCTCTCTCTCTTACACACACACCCTGAGGGTTGAGCAGGGATTGCTAGATTATAATACTGCTGCAGGGTCAAGTGTGTGAGCCCTCCATGCTGGATGAGATGCCTCCATCTCTTAACACTCAGGGTCAAATATTCACCACTACAACCATATACGGCCACACACTTATTGGCACACACACATATATCTCTGTCATCTTTCCTCTAAGCAAGTGATGAAGTGTGTATTTGTGTGTGAGGTCTGAAAATCCTTACTAAATTGTGGAAATGATATGAGGGTCAGACAGTTTAACTTCAAGATTTTAGTTGCCTGAACTTCTGAAAAATACATTTTTAGTACTTTGTCTTTTTACTTAAGAGTCAAGACTGAAAAAGAGAGCAAATTTTTACATATTTTGAATAAAGGAAGGTTTGTTTCTGGCCCACACAGGCCCACTGGTTCGCTGCATCTCTTGCTTTCTTTCTCTCTCTCTCTCTCTCTCTCTCCCTCTCTCTCTCTCTCTCTCTTTCACACACACAGCCCCCCGGAGCAAGCCCCCCACACAAAAATCACAGTGTACCATTCAATCAGTGCTTTTTTCTCCCTCCTCTCCATGGTTCTCTTAAAGGTTTTAACCATGGCGAGAATGAAAAGTGCCAGCGTTAGAAACCTCGGCCCATTGAGGAGGTGACAGGGTCTGCCAGAATATGATCCTAATCCTGTTTCCAGCATTCTTTTAGCCCACTGGCATTGCCATTTCGCTGCATATTCTCTGAGCTGTCAGGCCCAGGGAAATCCCTCTAATAGTGCATTGCCCAGATACACATCAAAGCCCTCTTGGAAACCACCAGCAGGAACTTAAGGGAGAGAGAAGCACAAGTACAATCAGGCTTACAGCTGCACATACACATGAAAGAAAAAAAACCACCTAAAAACTTGGTTTAGAACACATAATGCTCCAAAAGATTCAACTCATTCATGATGCTTCAGGTCCAAACTTCCTTTAAAAATGTATTCTTTTTGTAACTTAGACCTTTTGACTTTCTCTTTGACATGTTTTATAAACAACAGAGCAAAGACAGATGTTATAGAGATAGAGGAACAAAAAAAGGAGTGATATCAAGAAGCAGACAACAGGTGGCTAAACTGTGCATCCTGGGCCACCCTCCTTTAGTTCCACTTCATCTTTCATTTTCTTCATGTCCTTTTTTTCTTAAACACTCTGACTGCCATCTCACCCCTCCCTGGGTAATCTTCTTAGAGAAAAGAAAACCCCTATTCTCTCTCTTCTTAATCTGGCTGCGACCTGAACCTACGGTTGCATTTCCAAAGTGGGCCTCGCTGCACTCAGGACTGCTCTGAATCCATCGGAAATCACACTTTGAGTATATGGACTGGTATGGCTTGCTTGAAATAATTTGAAGGAGTAGTTCAGAGAGAATGTTCTTTGGTTGTTAACTGCAACAGAAAGTGTGTGTATATCTCATGCAACATAATCAAATGTTACATAAAAGCAAGACTAAGTTACAGAAAGGATAAGTTCCCAGGCCTGTGCCACCAGATTAGGGCTGTCACCGTATCAGAATTATTGTGGCCTGAAGAATCCACGATAACGAAGTGACTGCGTTAATTACAGAAATTTTTAAGGAAAAAATCCATGGTAAAATTCACCTACTTTGCTCATTTAGTGTTTTGTGACTCTTCTGGCACACGACTTACATGCAAATTTGAATTCACTACAGTGCAGAGAGAGTCTGTAACCATAACTGTGCAAAAGTGCATGAAAGACCATTTATACTGAATGAATTTCTTTGCATTACCACAACCTACTCTGACAAAAGAAGAATGGAAAGATATGGAAATGGTACAAGATGCACTGTAATATTTACGCAACATTATTAGATTTGTTTTTTGTAAAATATCAATATTTCTTTTCTTTTTTTCTTTCTTTTTTAACATATATTATGATTATCGTCAGCACCCCAACTCAAGATTGTACTCTACAGAGCAGCTTTTATCCTTGTGAACAAAAGAAAGAAAAACACATTGGGAGAGATATTGACAAAATCCTCTATCACAGAGTGAGAATTATCTACATATCTCATCAAATATACTTTAAATATCAAATGAGAAACTTTTTATGAAACAAGTAATGAAGGGATGAAAAAGGAAAAGGAATGAGCAACGAGCAAATTAAATA
>JAQFJA010000004.1:8046475-8060286 GCA_029874485.1 Naso brachycentron
AATGAGAAACAGATAGCAGCTCCCATGCCTCGGTTCAGATAGGTAGGGCCCCCACACACAAACACACACACACAGGAGGCAGAGGTAATCAGAGGTGTGGACACTATAGAGCCTGGAGGAGGACGGTGAAGAGAGGCAGTGAATCTGTATGACCTCACTACTCTCCAGGAGTCTTTATTAACCAACTGACAACATCTGGGTCCATAGATGTCGAAGATTCTCTGAAGCCAGTAAGAGACTGAACAGCATGAGAGAGAAACACGCAGGGAGGGAAACTCTGGCACGCTGAGAGGATTTAATCTGTCAGGAGCAGGGTGACTGACTGTGAATAACATGGCCCAGGCTGAGCTGGGTTTGACTTTCCACAACCACCAGGCCAATTCACCAACTCTGCGCCACGTTAGCAGCTTGGCTCGAGGAGTAGCAGTGCTGGTCAGTGTGGTTGGTCTTTGGGCTGAAATATCTCAGCTATTGTTGGACAAAAATTTTGTATCAACCGTCAAGGTTGTCAGAGGATGAATCCTGCTAATTTTTGGGATCCATGAATTTTCATGTATCATCATCATCATCAGGTCAACATGTCAATATGTCAAACACGTTGGTTCACAATCACACACATGCAAAGCTACTGATATTTGCATCAGCATCAGATGCCAATGAGGCGATGTTAGCAAACTCACATGTTAAACTAAATTACTGAACATAATAACAATTACACCTACTTAAAGTGAAACTAGACAACTTTTTTGGCCTAACTTTGTCATTATGATGTATAACCTGATATCTCCAATCCACTGATCTCCAATAAGTCCTGTTTTTGCCATGATATTTTCTTTGCCACTAGGACGAGGGTTTCGCGGAAAAATGTACTCTCTGTCCTGATTGGCCGGGCTATGCTGCACCTCTTAGCAACAGGTGACATCAGTTCAAGTTGATTAGCTGTTCGGTCCCTACACTCTGACTCGCCTCTGCCGACGACAGAGTGTCTACAAGCGATTGCATCAGACAGCTCAAGCTCGAGCTCGAGCTATGATGGACCAGTTTACTCCGCTGCAAGTTTCCCTGCAACTGTTTGGTCTCAGTTCAAATTGGACTTAAAAGAGAGAGCAACATCAAACGAAATAAAATGCAAGCCGGCACAAACAGTTGCAGTGAAATTGTTCCCCAAAAAGTCTCATTTTACAGCTAATGTTAGCTTGCTGGCTCATTTGCAGAAGTTACCCACTGCAACTTTAACCTCGACATGTTAGCTTTGACATTGCGAGCGGGTTAGCAAGCTAACGTTAGCATTTAGTTCAAAGCACCTACTACTGTTGGGACAAGTTAAACTTTCAATTTGAAAATGTCACCTTAGGTTTTGGAAAGTTGTGAGCATATTTCACTATTTCCAACACATCTTACAATATCATAAGGAGTTGTACAGTATTATGTTATGTAAGTTAAGCAGATTCAATAAATTTCAATAGGCTACTTAAATCTGCTCCAATAAATATTTCTATGTAAACAATGAATCCACTGGCCATGTGTAATGTGCAAGAAATCACTTGTAATGACAGCACACAGAAAATTATCACCTTAGCCTGCAGTTTCCCTCAGCTCTTCAGAACGTTTTAGCAACTTTTAGGCTCATTATTTTGGTTTTTACAGCCACTCTACTCTTTTAGTGCACTCTCGCCACTCTCACAAAACTTGTGTTTGACCGCAACAGGCAGCTGTTTTTAGTGGACAGACAAAGTCAGCAACTAACTGTTGAACATCATTCAGCAGCTAAAGAGCCAGATTTTTCCTCACAAGGTAATGAAGACCAGCACAGGAAGGTGAATATTAGACTTTAATTAATCAGGTGGACAGAAACACACCGCTACGTAAATGCTTATGTTGCTCTATGCTGACTGGTAGAAGCAACTGTTTGCTACAATATTCACTTTACAATATTAGAATATTTCAATTATTTGTGTCCTTACAGCTTGTTGCCTCACGGTAGCCAAAGAATAAATAAGTAAATAACTAAAGCAGCTTCAAGATTTTCAATATTACGGTGATTAGCCATCTGATTATCAGCTGGTGCAAGTTTAACTACCCACAGATTACGGAGAACAGTACCCCTTTCAAGCTTTGCCTGTAGGGTTAAATAGTACAACCTGGACCTCATTGGAAGTACCTATTAGAGAAAAACCTTTTGGTTGCCCAATGAAAAACCTGAGTGATTAGTGATTTATTTCAATGACCCTGCAGCCTTCTCTTCACAGCAAGGAGAGGAGCTCCAGAGGATTGTGTTTAATGGTTCTTCATTGAGGTAAATTAAGTACTTTTAGTGGAAAACAATGTGTTTGAAGTGTAGCAGTTCTGCATTAACGCCTTCACACATGTAGGTTCCAGTTGCCAAATGTGAACTGGAGAATTACTGAGGTTCATCAAAGCACCAGGATCAGCGGGTCACAACAAACTCAATAAAATGCATATTTCCATGCAGCGTAAAAGTGTCAATCGTGACCAGGACATTAACCTGGAACTGCAAGCCAGATGGCATTATTACGACAGACAGAGAGAGACAGAGCCACCACAGCAGCCTGGCTCTAATAAATGCAACACATTCTCACTGTGAGGCATCATTGCTGCTGGAGACAAACTCCAGAGAGCTGAGAGGAAACTGGCTGACAGGTATTTTGGAGCCAAACAGAGCAGTAAATATAACAAAACGATTGCAGTATCTCACAATATCACAGAGGGTAAATTAACTGCATTTAAATAGCACTTTTCTAGTCTACTGAGCACCTGAAGCGCTTGACACTGCATGTTAACAGTCACACACACATTCATTCATTTGGGGACTTTAAAAAGAGAAACATCATCAGA
The DNA here is from genome assembly GCA_029874485.1 of Naso brachycentron. Lineage (NCBI taxonomy): Eukaryota > Metazoa > Chordata > Actinopteri > Acanthuriformes > Acanthuridae > Naso > Naso brachycentron. Next base: position 8,049,332 of record JAQFJA010000004.1, read on the forward strand.
AACAGACACACACTCACAAGAGTGACCAGGAGCAATTTGGGGGCCAGTGTCTCACCAAGGACACCTCCATGGCCGGGGATCAAACCACCGACCTTCCTACAACTCCCTCAGACCTGAAATGAACTGCTCACTTAGCCACTCCCTTTCCAACAGTGGTTTTACAATGCTAGTTGAACATTGACTCTTCCGATGTTCTGTTCTGCTACATGCCAGACTAATTACTACTTGTCTGATAAATTATATACCAAATAGTTGTTGGTATGCTGGTGGCATTTTGTCAACTCCTGCCAGGACTTCTGACTTCCTACTAATCACATGACTGTTTCCATCAATCTGTCAATAACATTTCATTTAGATGAAAAGCCAAACTCCTCTATAATCATTCTTCAGACAATACTCATACCTTAAAGTGGGCTTAGTCACTCGGCAGCCTAAAATAATCATGTGATACTTATGTCATGTGATATTTGTTATGGTTAGGTGGTACATATGTGATACTTGGCTGGTTTTGTGACATCATTTTCAGAGTGAAACCTTGTGTAATGACTCATGTGTGATGGATTTGATTATTATTACTTGATTCTCATCCTGTATTGATTTTTGAGAGAAAAACCAAACATTACAACCAGCTGTAGTTAAATTATGAAACCCAAGTCGCATAATTTGAGTTAAATGCAACCTAGGTTACAGTAAATGTTGTCTATCTTTTCCAAAAGTCATGATGAGGTGCTCACCAAAGTGACTGCAGATAACCAAAAATGTGAGGACCTGAAATGTCACTAATAATTTACTGAATGGAGAAAATTGTGTATACTCACCATTTACCACAATGGGTGTTTATTAGATAGTTGGTTCTTATTGTATCGCCTGTATTTCCTCTATCAGATATGATAAAAGTAGCAAGCTTTGTGATGTGATTTAAAGCTGCACAAATCAATATTTAATACCCCAAATGGATCGAATGACTATGTGTAATGTGAATCCAGAGTGACATTCGCAGTACAAAAAAAACTTACTTAAAAAATCAACGAATGCAGCTTTAAAACCTGTGAAAATTGTCTGATCGCGTTTTGTTGCCCTCTCAGATTTCTTTTAAACAATGTCATATGTTTCCACTTCTTGGGAATTGATCTGGTGAGTACAATGTTATTATTAGTAGCAGGAGTGACGGCCAAAACTATGAAAATAAATAAAGTTATTTTAAACAATAGTTATCCAACTGGAAAATGCATCAGCTTTTGAAACTAAACAACAAGGAGAGAGAGGGGTTTGTAGTCCTGTAAGGAGGAAATGTAATAAACCTGCTGTTGGATTTTCCACTTTCACAATGTACAACTGCCTTTACAAGATTAAGTGTGCAGGGTCACTGGAAAGTTTAACTAACTTGCAGTTAGCACTAATTAGCCACACAGGAACCTACAATGCATCAGACTTATGCGTCTTGTGACCCAATCAGGTAAATTAGGGGAGACACCATCAACTGCTGCACTGAGCCCACTTTCCCATGAGCACTGAGATGAAGACGTCCTCCTGATGCGACACATCTGTGTCCTCGCTGTCTCACTCTTCTTCACTTTGTTTCACGCTAAGGCAGTTTCCCAGTGTCCCTGACCCTAATAACCCAAATTCCTGCCTGATTAAGTTGGTTTTAAAAGGAAGCCACACAGAGAGCGGTTGGGTGAGCCTCACCTTAAATGGGAACACATTTTAGCCGTGTTGGAGCGATGATCAGAGGGTAGGATTTCACTTTCCAGTATTTGTGAGGACAGCGGCGCTTTAAAGGCCGTAGAGAGGACAGAAGGAAAGAATGGAGCAGGATGAAGAGTGATAGATAGAAAGCACACACACATTAATCCCAGGAGAACTCTCAGTTTATGTCTTTCTCTCTCTTCTGCCTTTTTTTTCTCAAACACACTTTATTAAACTGATATTCCCACTATGAAGAAACTTTGCACACACACACACACGTACACAGAACCCTTCAGCTCTCGTACAAAAGTACATACACAAGCTCACCCTGAGAAATCCCCTCTCCCACCCTTGCGACCTTTTCTTGCTCCCATCTCATGTTGTTATTTCTCCAAATTAAGCCCACACTGAGCCCGAGAGTAGCACTCAGAAAAGTGGCCATCTGTGACACGCACACACACACACACATCCATACACACACACACACATACACACATCGGTCATTATTAGTGTGTCTTGTGGGTGAACCAGCTCTCTCCAAAGTGTTTCCGTGTCGCCCGCTCGTGCCCCAGACAGGCTGGGCTTAATGACCTGGCCTGATAGTTCAAAGCAACCCTCAGACGCTATGATTAATGAATCTGACCCACTAATTTCAGGAGAATACAGCTTATTGTATCAAAAACGCTCTCACAGACCCAAACACCGCGCTGGGCTAGTTAACATTCTTCTGTATTTTGAGAAAAAGTTGTTTTAAGGAGGAAGATTTTCCGATAAGGACAGGAGTTTGCTTTATGTTTCATCAGCGGCTCCGAAAGTATTAACCGCTGCTTTGTTCTAAATAATTCAAGCTGTTTGAAGTTGACGAAGTCAAAGCGCTCAACAACAACAACAAAACAATTCAAGATCAGAGACAGAAATAATTTACCCCAGCGTACATGCACCAGATTGTCCATCTCTTCAAAAGCAAGAGGTAGCATGGGAAGCATTTGTCTGAAGGAATACATCTAACAAATTGAAATTCCTTTTTGTCAGATCATGCCTCCTTCAATTTGCCCTGAAGGAATCACTGTGGTTCGTTGCGTTCTCTAAGCACTTCCAGATTGAAGCTGCCCTGTGGCACTTCAGGTTGCATAATCAATCTCTTTTGCTGCCCTCTCTCCATTAGTTCTGGGACAAAACAACTGGAGTTTCGTTACACACCGTGGCTGAGACACAGCTGAGAGCTCCTCGCCCACATCCATCTTTTAATGACAGATTTATTCTAACCTGGAAAGACTGAGCTTTAATGGCTGAATAATTCACAGCACTTAATGTTGCTATAAGGAGCAAAATGCTGCAATCTACTGCTTGTAGCCTGTCACGGTGTTTTATGATGCTTTTCATGTGCCTTATTATTTTATGCCTCTAAGCAATCTGTATATTTCACCTTTTTCATTAAGGTCCCTTCAAGCTTTCAATTTGTGTCAAGACTTTTTTCCTCATTCTTTAGTACTTTTACAGAACCATTAAAGTTACATTAAGACGCCTAATAGTTCTAACTAATCCAACAAAATGTACAACACAAACAATTATAAGACCCAGAAATCAAGCACAGAAGTGAATTCGGTTAAAATGAATTAACATGAAGAAAACTACAAAACACAACTCGCGAATTGTACTGTAGATGCAGATTTTCTTCAAAATGATTTAATTACTTGACAACCAATTGCTTAGACCTTTTAAAATGTTTTTTGTTTTTTGTTTTTTTGCAACCTACATGCCTTTCTCATTTCTTACTGGCTGAGAAGGTCCTCTGTTAACTGAACATGTAGCCTCGTTTTTTGCTAGCTTGAATTTTAAAAATATGATATAAAACAAACACGAGACTCAATTACAGTAATGTACTTTTAGTCTTGGTTGGTAAATAATATGAGCTTACGTGCACATGGCATCATTAGGCTAACTATTTTCAGCAAAGCATTTAAGTAAAACATTGAAGAAGTTGTCAAGTTTTCTCAAACTAGCTAAAGCTAACTAGCTGTGAATACTGAATGTAGGCAGGCTAACTTAGAAATAAAAGTGTAATTAACAATAATTTATCGATGTGTACCTAACTATAGTAGTTTAAGTTTATCAGTGTTGTATTGAAGGTGTTGAGAAGTTTAGATTTCAGAGAAATACTGAATCTTTCATTGGATAAACATGAGCCTATAGCTTACATAACGATGTTAGATTTAAGAAAAACAGTGAAAACCTGTGTTGGTAATTTTATGTTCAGTAAGTTATTATTTTTCTGAATGTAGCTAAAAAGCTTTTTAAATTGTGTGTGTGTGTGTGTGTGTGTGTGTCTGGTTATCAAGTTATTTGCAACATAATTCCTTTGCAAAGCAAGACATCCTGGAATTATAGTAAAACTGGCTAAAGAAAAGTCAAGAACACTATTAACTTCTAAATATATTTCTTTGTTTTTTAGTATTTCCAAAATTAAGCTTTTAGAATTTGTTGCTCTTTTCAGGCGTTTTTTTTTTTTTTTTTTTCTAAACAAGGTAGACGTTTTGTTTTTCTTGGCACATTTGAAGAGACAGATGCAATCTTTTCTAAAAATGAAGGTTTTTATCCTCAACATATCTCAGAGTTTAAATGAAAAACATAAAAGTAATATATGAAGTATCAGGCCCTGCAGCTGAAGCTTACTGAGAAATGAAGACCGCTGGGTGAGAGAGACGAGCAATGAAAAGGCCTTTTACAGCCACCATGGCACTAAATGCATTTATCAGGGTGTTTCTATAAGTAGAGGTGGTATCAGTGATATCTTATTTCATGGTTTTAATTGTGAGTGTTTAACTGACTCTGTGTGAGTCTGACTAGCAACTCAGAACAGCATGAGAGCAAGCAAGAGTGAAACCTGTACACCAACAAACGGCACGCTAGTTCTCGTAAAGCCACATGCCAGTTAAAACAAACCAGACCACACATCAGGAGCCTGCTGGTAAAGGGAGCGCCAGCCTGCTGTACCTGACCCTCGGCGGGGCCGCTGACCCCATGACCTTCGACTGGAGGAAGTGAAAGCTCTGGCAATGTGACGGGGGTTTGTGAGATGCCTGAAGCGGAGGTGACGCTCTCATGTTCAGCCTGAGAACAAACTGGCGATCTCAAACGACACGAGTGAAGAATAACAAGGTTGTTTCACGACATGTTTTCACACATTTTACAGGCATTTAGTGGGGGGACGCTTGCTGGGGATGTGTGACATGTCTCAGGTGATGCCAAAGCTCTCTCTCTCAGACACACACACACACACACACAAACACACAGATTTTTCAGGTACAACAGCTTTGAGATTTGAGAAGAGACGAGAAAAAAGATCAAACACCAAAGCAAGATTTGAACATTGCAACTAAGCCTCGTCTCCGTGCCTGAGTAACATTGTATGCACATGACTGAGTGAGTCAGTGGCCCTTTGAGTCAGAGAGTAAGTATGAAAGTTCAGTGAAGCATCATGTAGTTTATTTTACATTTTTGAGTGGACGAATCTGGACAAATTGCACAGCTCCGTACAGAAAGTACTGCAACCAGAAACTGTGAGTGTGCTAAAGATAAAAATCGAGAGTCTGGAGTCTTTAGAAACTCTGGCAAAAGCATCTTCCACCTCCAGTTCACGAAGCTTAAACAATCGACAGTTTCATCTGAAAGTAAAAGAAATGCGCTTTAATTTCAGCACGTCAAAACACCTGAAGCTTAAAGGACTTGATCTGCCCCTGATCCCCTCAGAGGCATTGGAGAGGAGGGAAATGAACGCAGCTGTGTGTGTGTGTGCGTGCGTGTGTGTGTGTGTGTGTGTGTCCCCAGCACTTTGATATTTAGATTTGCAGCCCACCACAGGAGAGGGTCACACTGGACACACTTCCTGACTGGTACTGCTTCCTCCTCATTCATAAGAACACACACGAGCGCGCGCACACACACACACACACACACACACACACAAAATATCGAGTCATTTTGATTTATATTTTTCCATCATTCAGAATCACCTTCTAGCACCTTGTAAACACTTCATGCCATAAATCACAGAAGTTCACGTCATTAATCCAAAAGAAAACCTCAGCTCTCCTCCTCCCAGACTGGATTGCATTTCACCAATACTCATAATAAACACTAAATTAAACCCAACGCTGAATCGAGACCACAGTGACTCCCGAGAGTCAGAGGAGCCTAAAACAGCTGACAGGTGCGTGCAGGGAAGGATTGAGCTCAGCGAAAAGCCACTGATGTGAAGAGATATCAAACAACAAGCAGTGTTGTCACAGCAAACACATAGACAAGAGCCCAAGCCTGTTTTTACAGCAAACTTTGCACATAAAGATTTCGAACAATAAATACCAGTCGCATTGTCTTTAAATATTCATATAGACAACTTTAAAGAATCTGAATAGCGCCTTACCATCTGTCCTGCGCGCATTCTGCTCCAAGTGCGCACCGGAGTGGACGGCAGAGCCGCGTCTTCCACGCTGGGCGCAGCTCATGTTTGTGGCTCTCCATACGCTGCGATGTGTCATGATTTACACCTCACTGTCACGGGTTGCGAGTGTTCAGAGCAGACCGTCTCCACTGAGGCTGAAGCAAACATGAAGAATCCATCTAAAGCGGTTCTGCTTCAACGCGGGAGGCGCCTCCTCCTCGTTTTTTGCGCGGCGAAAATCCTTTTTTTCTCAATCTTTCTCTCCTGTCACGGCTTTTTGACGGAGTCACAGCAGCCTGGACAAGAACAGAGGGTGGATAGTGGATAGTACAGACTGTTAACCTGCGAGCAAAGTCAGATTATCTAAACATGTCTAAAGTTTTCCAAGAGATCGTAAAAGTTTAACATAAGTTTAAGTAAATTGTACCACTTGATGAGATCGTTCTCATTTTTTATCACAAATTTTATTTAAAAAATATCCCTGAATGCTTTTTTTTCTTTGGTTATGTTAAATGGATCATGGTTTATTTTCCTCTTGCTTGCAACTGAAAACTCCTGAAACGTGCCCAACTCTACACATTTGAACAAATGTGTAAGTTATTTTTTAAATAAATTACGAGACCAAATGATTTGTTCAGATGGACGTTTTGCAGGCGTAAAGCTAGGGAGAATAAACTTTCCAAAAGTCTAATGCATGCAGGGTAATGCTTATATCAAACCCAATTGGATATACATACGTTTGTTTACGGTGATATAAGCAGTCAAACACAGTAAATGAGAGAGAAAGACGCACATTTAAACAGTCAGAACTGTAAAAATTGTTTGTCCTCAATTAGCTACTCGTGCGGTCTCCCTGCTGACACACGTCCAATCATCGTTTAATGAAATGAAGCCAGTTTTTCAGGCATGACTCCCCTTCTGCTTACCTCCAGTAACCTGTTCAGTCTTGCCTCCAAACAGCCAGTATGGTTAATGAGTAAATAACACCGCAGGAAAATTCTCATAACATGTTCTCCATGTCTTGAAGTTACGATCGGTACAGTATCAGAACGTCCAAGGAAAGATTCTGCGTAGTCCACTGACTCAGGACGAAATCTGAGTCTTGTTTTCTTGTTCTTATGCGAGCCAGCTGTTCTTAACCGGATTTGAATGGGAACATGAAACTTAAAAACGCCGCTTTATTGATAAAATGTCTTGTTAAAAGGGTAAAAAGTCCATGCGTCACGCCTTTACGCAGCTACACTCCGCGTCTCCAACAGCTTCTGTCTTTCTCTAAAAGAAAAAAAACCTCTCACTTTGGACTCAGGTATCCAGTTATCAGAGACTGTGCCGCTCCGGTGTCTTCTCAGGAGTCTACTACACAGCTACTAAACAATGTCTACAATGCCTCGCAGGACTGGAGGCTATGCGTAAAAACAGCGTGCCGCTCCGCCTGTCAGACTCTGTGAAACCGGAGCGGGTGTCCGCTGCACAAAGTGCTACGATTTTTCTTCCCCATCCACATAGCTCAGATGTCTTTTTGTTCCTGCGCGGGGAGGGGAGAGGGAGGGGAGTGATTGTCATGCAGGACGGTCATGGAGCGTTTCTGAAAAATTGTCTCAGTGGAAGAATCCGGCGAGTGACATCGTGCCTCCAGAAAAAATGTCGAGTGCTTCAATATATTCCACCTGCAGGGCGCAGGCCGAGACAGTGCAGCATGGATCAGACACTCGTGCACGCACGAATTATGACACAGTGGGCCCCTGGGCACAGACATGTAATAGGCCCCCCACCCTTTTGCATACAGTGGGAGCAGGACACCCAGACTGGAAGAGATACAAAATGACTACAAAAGATGCAGCAGCGTGTCTTTGTACGCCGTTTGTGCCTTTTGTGGCCATTGTTTGTCTCTTTGTGATCGTTTAATCCGTCCTTGTTGTAATTTGTCTCTTTTTACTGCCATTTACATCTTGTTGTTGTTGTTTTGTGTCTCTTTGTAGTAAGTTTTTGTCTCTTTGTGGTTGCTTTGTCCCTCTTTAGAGTCATATGATTGACTTCAAACAATATATGGTAACAGTCCCTTCTAACAAGGTTCTGGCACAGGCCCCCTGATGCCATGGGTCCCTGGGTCAATGCCCAGTAGGTCTGCCAAGAAATGCTTCCTTGTGCACATCCATGATTGATTGATTGCATACACCTGTAGGCCTTCAAACTGTACACACACTTACACACACACACACACACTTGTGCGTGTTTATCACCCTGCCTCATATGTTTGCCCTGTCTGTCTGGCCCTGGCCCCTTCAGCATAATTTGTCACCTGCTGTCAAGCCTGAAGGATTGGCACAGTGAGTAGAAATGTAGAATCTGGGACTTTAACAAACCACAGATCCCTGCTCACTGCACCACCAACATGCACCTGCCTCCGACGGAGCACCCTGCCCCTCTCCACCCTACCACCCCACTCCGCCTATCTTCCAACCTCCAGCTGAGGCACTCCCTGCAGGGCAAACACTGAAGAGCACAAAGGCTGGGTAAACAGCTCCTTCACTTTCCTCTCTGGGCCCACTCTCCATGCAGTAGACAAATAGAGGGAGGCTCCTTGGTCTCTGCCACACCGCTATTAATAGCAGCAACCAACAAGGCAACAATGCACACAGCTGAGGTGCATGACATGTAGGAATGTACTGTCAGATAAGAAGATGAGCTCCATAACTACAGAGAGGAAAAAGAGACGTACTAGAATCATATAAAAATATATTTGGAACTTGTTGAGATCCACAATAGATAAAACATTGCATAATAAGCCTATTAAAACTAACATCAAACTGATTTGTAGGGCAAATAATGCCAGGCCACCATTTAAAAATATCAGGCGCTAATAAAAAATGTCCTCAGTAAAATGAATCACTGTAAACTACAAGGCAGCAGGCTGGTGGCAGAGTTTCAGCAGAGGGCACCACAGTGCAAATAGGATCACACATCTAAGAGGTGTGTACATCTCAGAAGTGTGTACATCATCCATCACTGCAGGCAGTGGCGATGAACTTGTTTGGTGTTGTGAGGCAGGTTTGCAGCATGACGCTATTTGTGCACCAACAGTTAAACCCCATGCAAACACAACACAGAGATATCTTCAGCACGCCTGTACACAAACACTCACACACACAAACACACACACATACAGGTTCAGTCTCTGGCAAAGCTGCAGGAGCACAATGGCTGTTGTGGAATTTTTCATTTCCTTGTATGAATATAAAACTAAGTTTATGAGGAGACATGTTTTAACAAGAAGATCTGAGATGTTTAGATTTTAATCATTTGTTTGTGTTCAGAAGGTGCTGGGGCTCTTGGGGATGTGCACAGCTGTTTCCATGGTTACAAGGTGCTGGTTTGGCCTGTGGGAGCTGCTGAGGCTGTCCAATTTCAGGACCGGATGAGAGAAAAATGTTTTGGATTTTAGGTGGTGATGCAGGAGGGAGAGTCAGAAAGGAGAGTGTCTGTTCCAGATGTTAAAGACAGTTAAAGGGTATTTTAAATTTCCTCCATTGATTCTCTGGGTTCTTGTGGAGCCAAAGGTCACAGCCCTCGCTTCTTCCCTCCTACCTCGTCTGTGCTGTCTCCATCCAAAAGTACCTTTCTGTCTTGGGTCAGTTCCAGCTTTAAAAGTTTGTTTTCTCTTTTCAAGTGGGGACTCCCCTCATCCAGCACACTGTCCAAAGCCCTCAGGCCAAATCTGTAAAACAAAGCTGTGGGACAAAGTCAAAGTGTTGCTGGTAGAGCAAAACCGAGAACTCCATAATGTGTTTCTTAATTAGCTTAAGCAAGAAAAATGCAGTGCAGATAAATCTGGGGTAATTTGCGCTTCATCAAAGCATTTCAAAGCTACAGTCCTGCAGGCATCCACCAGATTTGTTGTATCACTGTTCATACAAACAAAGCATAAAGCAAAGTGTCAGCATGTGGCTTGATTAGAGGCATCATAATGTGGATATATGGAGAGTGAGCAGAGTGCACAACACAAGAACAACAACTTTGTGCACTGGTGAAACTTCACTCTAGCCTCTATGGATTTTTTGGGGGGACAAAGACGAAAACGGACATGTCCTCCACAATATGTAGAGCATTTGTCCTTTTCCTGCCTCTTTCCCAATGAAACATGAGAGCAGTTTAGGACTTATTTTGAAAAACTGCTAGACTGCAGTTTATAGATGCAACAATGCCTCTGGCTAAGTCTGTGGTTGCTGTGTAACCTCAATAGCTGTGGTTGCAATCTGCCATAAAACAGAAAGAAGTAACGATGCACAGCTGACAGTTGATTACCATGGAGGAGCTAGCAAGGAAAAATAGGAGGCGGTCCAATGGGACATTTTTTCCTCATAAAGACTCGAAACCAAGTGAAGTTGTGATGACAGCGAATGAACCACTAGATAACGTTTTTCTAGTTCAACTTTTAGAGTATTGTTGGATAGTTTGCCAGCTAATTTTACGGTTATGCCCGAATTTATAGCTTGGCAAGCTGCATACAAGCTAATTTAGAATTAGCTATACAGCAGCTAAAATGTCCTTAACTGCAATTTCCATATGGCTACATTCATATGCAAATGTTAAGTAATAGATGTTAGAAGTTGACTACAGAATAATAAAAGCCCCTCTCTCCAACATCCTGATGGCCTCAATTTTATCTCAGAGTTATAGCTGAAAGGATAAGCTAAAGGATCAAAAATTTGTGACATTTTCAGTCAATTAATCATTCAAGTAACCCAATTTATGAAGCAACAAGATTAAAAACAGCAAAAGTAAGTCGTTCCTGGGGTAAACAATGCTTTAAGATAAATGCTAGCAT